>OX401416.1:19923235-20165268 GCA_947846245.1 Cerastoderma edule
ACATCTATATATTCAATTTGTTTTACAAAAGAAAATGTGGTCCTGCATGGTTGAGGTGGCCAACTTAGAACTCAGGGCTTCCAATGTTCAAGACCCACCTCTGGTATCACTAGAGAGACTTTGGCAAGTCAGCAGCGCCCTAGCCTAGTACTGGTTCACCCTGGAAAGCTGTTACATACCAGTAACTGAAAAAGTGTTGATGTGGCATTAAACACCATACAAACATAGCAAAAAAAAGAATTGAAGTCAGAATTTACAATATCTCTTCAGTACATTCATATATTTGAATCATGAAAACTTCATGAAAATATTGTAAAAAAAGTAGAAATTGCTCGTCATGAGCAATTTATACTTTTGTTACAATATTTTCATAAACACCAATTTCCCAAGCAAGGAACAAGCAATCATCATCCTGCTAATATAATAAATACTATATGTGACGGCTAGGGAACTCCGTCCACAGTCAGTATGTTTGATAACACCCCTTTGAGAGAGAGTGATTTATATTTTTCATTAACCGCTGTATAATCCCCTTACCCCAGGTAAACTCTCACCTTTTCACTGTGAGGTCAGTACCCGACTTGATGGCCAGACTGATAGATAAATGAATGAAAACATATGTATATACACAAGTTCGAAGAGGATTCAACTGGTATTGGGTAGTTTTCTGTATCTTTGAATGTAGTCAAGGTTTCTGGTCTCGAAGGCTATGTGCTATATTGACTGACGCCTTGGACACACAATAAAAGTCCTAATGTTGAAAAAGCGGATCATTATTGAGACATAACCTTGAATGTCAATCTCTATTAAACAGTCGAAACCAATTGGTACCAGCAAAATACTTGGTACCAGCAAAATACTTAACTTTTCGGCTTGAAGGTCAGTACCTGGATAGATGGCCAGAATGATAGATAAATGGATAAAAAAAAAAACATATTCAGTGATTTTTTTCCAAATTTAATCAATGGTTTTTTTTTTACCAAAACTTAAAAAGCAATGGGTTTTTCTATAGAAAAATGATTAAAATGAATGAAAGTAATGAGTCTTTTGGAAATTTTATGAGATTTTTTGGGCCAAAAATTATCACTGCCATATGTATACACAAGTTTGAATAGGATTCAACTGGTATTCGGTGGTTTTCTGTCTGTATACCAGTAGACAGCTGGGTAATTTCATAAAAATAGACTTTTGTGTCGTCTGCTTTCCACAACCTCAAACTTCTGCTTCATTTCGATGAGGAAAGATACTCAGAGTAGCAAACAAGTTAGATTACAGGCCACACTCCAATTTACTTGGCGGCTGGCCTGGATCTTACCTGTTTACATAAGCATGAAGTCTTTTCCAGCACTATAAGGGTTAAGACCCGACCTCCTGACTTTGGTAATGTGCTGACCACAACAAAGAACATACAATGGGGCAGTTGATCTTGCAGAAACAAAATGATACCTATGACTGTTTTTCCTTTCCTATGACCATAAGAAAAGATCATTTTGAAAACACTTTGGGGATCTAAAATCATGGCCAGCCTCTTTGGAATTCAATAAACTTATAATAGGTCTATTTCTTTATTATGATGTTATTTGAGAAGAGGTTTCGAATAAAAAGCAAGTTTTCATATTACATATACAATGTACTTGGAATGAGGTAACATTTTCTGAAATGCATTGGGTAGATCTTAAAGTCATTATGACAAAAGGAGAAACAACTCATTACAAGCTATTTCATGGCTGTAATGGTTTTTATCACAATTATTTGTGCATCACCAAACTCCTCACAGTGATCTCCCCTTGCTATGCTGCATCGATCTCTGCCACCACAAGATTTTTCATCCAGATTTGGATGACATTCAAATGATGCTGTTTTGTTAAGAGATTACCAGATATCTTAGTTAATTTAGTAACAATATCTTGATGTATTGATTTCTGACCAGTTAAGCTGAAAAAAAAATTTGGTTTTGTTTATAAATAAAGCACTAAATAAATGGATTAAAATCTTTTAGTTTCGCTGCCATCTTGTTATGCCATTTTCGTTTCTAAGTAGGTGGTCATGTGACATTTGTGATGGCAGTGATCATCCCCATAAAGGGAGATCACTGTGAGGAGTTTGGTGCATCACAATGACTCAGTATGAAGAAGATGTTTAAAGTTATCAGCATCTTTCATCAGACATTATCACTTAATGAAAGTAATGGGGAAATGCTGTGTGGGATGTGTGAAAAGGAATGATGGAATGCATGCTTTACTTCTTCTCCCATTTGGGAATTTATGGAAATAAATTCTGAAGAAACCATTGTGACAAATAGATAAATTGCTCATGATGAGCAATTTATCCATTTTGTCACAATGGTTTCTAATATCTTTAGCGGTAGATCTGAGGCATTAAGGAACACCGATTGATTACTCAATTTAATGAAATATTTTTGTCAAGTTCCGTGCAATCATTGAAACTGTAAGAAAATTGTTTCTCTCTCCTCTTTCTCTTTTCCTAAGTTTCATTTGCTGTGACATCCTGAGACATTTTAGTGAAAGATTAAGTATTGTTTTCAACGTATCCTGCTTAAATATGTTGATGGTGTACCCTTGTCCCATACTAAAGTCTGAAGATGTTTTATGATACTTACTACTGAAGGTTATAAAAGGCACTAAACCTATATCAGGGGGCATCCTTGATATATTACAGGAAAGTCTTAGGTGGGCTTTCGACTTGTTAACCCATTACCAAACAATAACAACATTTGACCAGTTTCATGCAGACGACTCTAGAAAACATTGTGGGAAAAAGAGAAATTGCTCTTAATGAGCAATTTCTCTTTTTTCCACAATGTTTTCTGCCCTTAGTAACCAGAAGATTATTTTTCAATTTCATCACATTTTGAAACGTCGTCTGCAAACTCTTTCAATTTGGGACAGTGGCATTTTTTTAACTGTTTAATATACAGGAAAATCCGTAGGTGGGCTTTGACTTGTTAACCTCTGTCATGCGATTATAAAATAGTATCAAAAATAATTTATAAATGTTATGATGGTGTCCTGCATGGCTAAGTGGTGAACATGTAACCTTTGGGGTCCTAGGTTTTAGCACTAATGACATCTCTCGTTTAATGGGGGGTCATTTGGCAAGACATTTCTGAATCCTAACCTAAACCGATGTTTAAAAAGCAAACTGCTACAGATGCCACAAATTTAAGTGAGGTAACTTTGAGTAAGAGGGGGAAACAAAACAATGCCATGAATGAGTCTGTTGTACATCTCTACATAAAACAGAGGGACCAATTGATAAAATGATCTAGTTAAAGTTCTATCTTTCTGATACATCTGAGATAGGCACCAAACCTGTCAAGTCGTATTAATGCTGAATATGGCCATATTACTCTGAGCTATGATGTAGCTCATGCTAGCTATTTCTAATTACTGGATGGAATTGTGAATTGAAACTTATGTATGACCAATTTCTGTTGGAGAAGAGTGTTTTTATCGAATTCCTTCATATAGTTTTAATGATTAATTTCTCATTTGGAGCAATTCATCCTTTTGTTACAATGGTATTGCATTGAGTAGTAGGTTAACCCTTTCCCAAACAACAAATTTTCGACTGTCCCAAGTTGAAAGAGTTTGTGGACCACATTTCAAAACGTGATGAAATTGGAAAAATAATCTTCTGATAGGGCAGAAAAAATTGTGGAAAAAGGAAAAATTGCTCTTAAAGAGCAATTTTTCCTTTTTCCCACAATGTTTTCTAAAGTCGTCTGCAACAAAGTGGCCAAATGTTGTAATTTTTTGGGAAAGGGTTAAAAGATAAGTAATGTTACAATAACATAATGATACCCAAACTTTTGCAGTAGTATAGAAATATAACAAATGAATCCAACTTTCTCATCCAGTATTTCATTATGGGCCTTAAGGCCCGGTCATTCAGCCCTCTTCGGGCGTATCGCGGCCGAATAATGTCCAAAAATTTTTGCCCATGAAGCCCGTAACTTACCCGTCGTTACATGCGGTAAGAAATTCACACGCGGTTGGGCGCGCGAAAAAGTTTAAAATTTAGACCGCGGGTAATCATGGGCGGTACACGTGGTACACACACAGTAATGACGCGGTACAGACACGGAACGAATGTGCTAGGACATGCTACGGCCGCAGTTAAGACGTGGTTACACACAACCGCGGGCAAAAATAAAATCGCGAAATTTTACCCGCGATACAGACGCGAAAGGCTGTATGACCGGGCTTTTAAACTAAGTTCCTCATTACCAGAGGGCAATAAATAATACTAAGATTAAGAAAAGAAATATCATTGGAAATCCAAAGGCAAAACTTAAAACATAAAACTTAAGGTTATCTTTTATGTGTAATATCAGAATTATATATAATTTATATCATTGTGAGTTTGTACAAAAGAGTATTTTTTATGGGTAAAAGAGTTACAAAACAAGTAATGGGTGAAGTTTGCATCAGAAATATTTCCTCTGTCTGGTACAAAGCGGATGAATAGAATCAATAAAATGGTGCCTTTCATTATTTTTGTCCAAAAAATGTCTGGCAGCAGTCTGGCTGCCTCTCTAAAAATAACACAATCCTTACACTTAACCAGACCGTACTATTATGTATTGAACTGAAAATTCATTGAACCATTCAATGACATTTTGTGAATTAGTCATTGTTGTAATTCTCCCAAAAACCCTGAAAAATTGGTTTTTGTCGTCTGCTTGTTTGTAATTGAATCGTTAAAATTCTTTCTCGGTGCTACGGTATGTAATTTTGAGGGTGTGTGTGTGTAGATTTGGTTTACAATTTAGATATATACATACGCTTAACTATCAGCTGTGGATTATAGTTATCATTTGGTTATCATTCCTTGCATTAGCTGCTGAAAGTGCCTATCGGAGACCCTGAGAGCTTTGTTAGATTCCTTGTGCTTTGTGAATTGTTTAAGAAAGCAGGTTTATTCTTGCAATCGTTATTTGAAACAGTGTTCTAATTTTGTGCAAGAATATAAGTGTTACACAGATCAGCTGGCTGTGAGTTTAACAAACTTTGGAAATAAGCAAACGGTTTAGATTTTAGGTGAGTTTATAAGTTTGTATGTACTGTGTGGGATGCTTTCATTTGTTAACCCTTAGAATGCTTGGTAATTTTTCAAAAATAGATTTTTGTGTCATCTGCTTTCCAAAACCTGAAATATTTGGTTAATTTTGTTTAGGAAAGATACTCAGAGTCGCAAACAGGTTAGATCACAGGCCAGCCGCCAATTAACTTGGCGGCTGGCCTGGATCTAACCTGTTTGCATAAGAATGAAGTTAAACTTGATTTTGTCTTCCTTTCCACCATATATAACACATTAAATAAACAACTGTTCAAATAATCTTATAGAAATAGCTGTATAAAAGCGTAAGATTATAATTGTAAATATTGACAAAAGTATTTTTTGTTAGTGGAAATAAACAGTAAAGGATCAAATCTCATTAAAAGCTCAAACACGATAAATATTTCCATAATCTGAGTAATTTGCAGTGGACAGTTAAATGAACGGATTGATTGATTGGTTCCCAAAGAAATTATAGTGACAAAAAGAGAACTTGATCATGATGATCACGTAAATATCCTCTTTTTGACACAATTCTTTCAAACATTCAATGCTTTATGTAAGTACATGTATTGTTATTTTCTTTTCTTTTTCACTATCATAAAAAGTCTTAACCCTTTACCAAACAATAACAACATTTGACCGCTTTGTTGCAGATGACTGTAGAAATGATTGGGGGAAAAGGAGAAATTGCTCATAACGAGCAATTTCTCCTTTTCCCACAATGTTTTCTGCCCTATCAGAAGATTTTTTCCAATTTCATCACATTTTGAAATGTCGTCTGCAAACTCTTTCAATTCGGGACGGTCGAAAAATTTGGCGTTTGGGAAAGGGTTAAAGTGCTTTGCTTTAATCATTTTGGAACACTGAAAGGGTGAAGTCCTGTTTTAGACTATGAGGGCTAAAAGGTAGGATTGAGCAAAAGGGGTTTACCCCTAGCAGCATTATACCTCATTTTGCTGCATCTGCCCCAGAAGACTTTTAAGAAACTAATGTTAAAGAAGGATGAATTTCCCCTTGATGATATTAATTGGAAAGCTTTGTGACAATGAGAATATTCACTGTTACACTTCTTACTGTTTTCAGCAAGTTCAACAGCAGATTATAGTGTTCTAGCTTGTATGGTTTGAAATATCAAATGGAGTCTAGGGTAAACCGACATTCGAACCCTGTAATAAAACATGACATTTACAGTTTGTCACAAACTCTATTATACCAAATAGTTTAGTGTAGCACCCCTGTAAGGTTTTATGTATGTTTTAAATACCTTATCTGTTTTTCCAAAACTTCAATGTCTTACTACAGGAACTGTCTACACCAATTTTTATGGCAGGACACTGCAGAGCTCTGCCTAGTACTGGTGATATCCAGAAAATCTGTGAAATAACTGAAATAATGTTGACAAGGTGTTAAACCCATTAATGTCACAAATATCTACACCATCTGTTAATTTGTAGCTCTGGATTGCATTAAGTGGATACAAGGTGGTGTAGTGGGGACTTTAAGGACTTAGGACACCTTGGGCTCAAGTCCCCATGACAGCCATTTATTTCAGTTTTAACAGTCTTATATAGTTCGGCAAGCATATATCCAAAAGCCTTGTTATGGTAGGTTATCCAGGAAACATGCACTACAGCCCTCAAGAGTGATCCCCTGCACTACATTTATAGAATAAGGAGTAATGAAAGATAGAACAGTAACTCGAGGGTTCAGCGCAATACTATAGCAAGTGCTTCACATTTGTGAAGCACTTGCTATAGTCTTGCGTTGAACCCTTGAGTTACCCTTGTAAGACTTGTAAGTTTTGCTAAAAGCTGCTGCCCTTTTGCCCGCTTTTTTATCTAAGGAATCGAAGCTTTTGCTTAAAGAAACTACAATTAGTTTAAACTTTTTTTTTTTACATCAATTGTGATGGAAGCTTGAAGCTTATTAAATTCACTCACGATGACTGCTTCCTGGATACTACACCAGTACTCATGCCAATGTGTGGGTTAGTCCCGGCAATTTTCACTTGCCTAACAAGGATTCAAACCCAGGACCCTCGCTATAAGAGGCCAACGCTCTACTACTGCACCACTGTAGCCCTACACTTACCTACATAAAGGTACTGTTTTGACCAAATGATATTTAGATCAGATGTGGACTGGAAATAAACTCCTCTTACAACTTGTAGCAAGATAGACAGACACATTGGTCGGAAAAGGAAAATTTACTAAAAATGGACATTATATGTGTTTTTGCTTCTTGTCAAATTTTAAAAGAGACAATTCTACACCAATTTCCACAAAAGAAATGAAGTTAAAAAAAAAATAAAAAAAGAAAAATGCCAATTTGTACAATTGTGTTCAAGGTACTAAAAATATACAAAACCTAGAGCTGTCAAGTATAGAATTTCACCTTAAAAGTTGCTCGACCAGCTGTGTGAATATTGGATGTCTACAAAAAAACTTTTTATACAAAGTAAAACTAGGATTATACAGTTCAGTCACACCTTGAAGTGAAATGATTGTTGGATTAGGAGAACTTGCTCATTTAAAAAGCATTTTCTTCTTTTTCCACCAGCAATAATGTAATTCCTATAAGTGATATACCCCTGTGAAAGTTTGAAGAACTATTTCATGAACATTCATGGACATTAATTTGCTGTTCTTAAACATAGAATTCTTTCATGAAATTCAAGAACAGGTTCATGAATTTAAAATACAGGTTCATGAGTACATTCATTAATGAATCTGTTCTTGGTGTTCATGAACATGTTCTTGGTGTTCATGAACATGTTCTTGAAATTCATTGACATGCTGATTTAACAGAACAGTTTTGTGTTCATGAATAGCCATTTAAAGTTCATGAACGTTTATGAATACGGTCTTGAATCTTTCTCTCACAGGGGCTTTAAACTGTCAGTCATAACTCTTTTATGATGGGATGAAATAAGAAAAAACACACACCTTTGTTTGTTAATAAAAGGGTGAGAATATATTCAGACCAAACTCATCTTAATCCTTTCCCAAACAACAAATTTTCGACTGTCCCAAACTGAAAGAGTTTTCAGACGACATTTTAAAATGTGATGAAATTGGAAAATAATCTTCTGATAGGGCAGAAAACATTGTGGGAAAAGGAAGAATTGCTCGTTACGAGCAATTTCTCCTTTTCCCACAATGTTTTCTAAAGTCGTCTGCAACAAAGTGGTCAAATGTCGTTATTGTTTGGGAAAGGGTTAACAGTATGTTAGGACATGCTTACCCATTCATAAACATCATAAGTCATAATGTCACATACTTTCCCTTGCTTTATGAATACTTGGTCTTATTTTGTGGATGAGATGTTTTTGCTGTCTTATCACTTTGTATCTGACAAGTCCTAAAAGCCCTTGGTAAACAAGTCCAGGTTAGTTAAAGATATTTATTGTACATCTATTGTGATGGAAGCTTGACGCTTATTAGAATTACTCTCAATAAATGCCTCCTTAGTACTAAACCAGCCAGAACCTGCACCGATTTGTGCTGTTGTCCCTGCAATTATTACCTCGCCCCTAACGACACACGTCAAGGAATGAACCAGGGACCCTTGGTGCATGTGGCTGACTCCCTACCACTTCACCACTGTCGCCATAATGAAAAGTAGAACAATGACCTTTCACCCACAATCTCACCTTTTGTCACAATGTATTTAACTTCATTTTTGCTTTTTCAAATGCGTCAATTCCTATAAAAGGGCAAATAGGGGAAGCAAAGAAGTGACTTCTGCACATCTGCACATCTGCACATATTGATCATACTATTGTAGCATTGTTTTTTTAGTCTGGCCTCTACTCCTTGAGTGATATCCTGACTCAGATCAAGGGTCAAAGTATCAGCTCTGGCTTGGCCAACATTAATTGGTATAATTGATATAAGTTAATGTATGCCAATAGTCACCAAATTCTAGGCTGGATTCCTATAATTAACCATGCATCCCCACACATGGTGATTCCCCTTTAAAAGATTCAAGAACTTATTCATGATAATTCATAAGCATAAAATGCCCATTCATGAACAAAAATGTGTTCTTAACTTGTTCATAGACTTCTAGAACATGTTCGTGAACTTCCAGAACATTTTCATGAATATCAAGAACAGGTTCATGATTGTATTTGTGAACATGTACTTGATGTTTATGAACTTGCTCTTAAAGTTCATGAAAAAGTTCTGTGTTCACAAACAGCCATTAAAACTTGAAAATGCATTCATGAACCTGTCATTGATGTGTATGAATATGTTCATGAAGTTCATGAATAAGTTCTTGAATCTTTCATAGGGTTAGTGACTGGTCTTAATTTAAAGCAAGAAAAGAAATACACCCTTTTACTTGCCCTCTATGCTGTTTATACCTACAGTGTCCTGCATAAAATTGGTGGATTTTCAACCAAGGTGTCACAAGTTCAAGCTCCAATGGCACTGCTGGTGTTTGGAAAGACACTTGAAAGCCTTAGGGTTAAGCATTGATGAATCCCAGGAAAGCTATATCACTACTGAAATATTTGTTGGATTGGCATTTAATTCCATAAAACTGTTCATACCTCAGCAACAAATTAAATTATTATATCAATTTTAAACAAAAGATAGATTTTATCTACTGAAAATACCAATTCTTTTTGGAGGAATGATTCTAGAGGACTTGCCTGTCAAGAATAATCAATGATTCTTTTAATTTGGGATTTTAGTGTTGTTAATAAAACATTTATGGTGCTGAATCCTCATTTGGAATCGTCATGTTGTTGTATTCACTGACGGCAATTTATTCCGAGACCCTCAACCATAATCTAATCAAAAGTCTGCATGACCATGGTGTATACGCTAAAATGGATGTTCAAGTTATCCTTTATCAAGACAACTTGAAAAATAAAATAGATGGAAAGCATTAATATTTCTATATAGTATTGGTGTAGATGTATATATCCTTTAGAACTTATTCATGAACTTCTTGAACATTTATGAATGTTAAATGGCCTTTCATGAAGAAAAAACTTTTCATGAACATCAAGAAGCAGTTCATGAACAACAAGTACACACTCATTAAACATCCATGAACATGGTCTTTTTGTTTATGAACATATTCATGAAATTCATAATCAAGTTAAGAACAGTTTTATGATCATGAATATCCATCTAATGTTCATTAATGTTCATTAATGACTTGAATCAGTTCTTGAACCTATCTGAACCTATCGCAGGAGTTGGTTAAAGAGTGGTAAATTTAATCATGCTTACATGGTAACCTTTGAGACTTTGTTAGTTAGCATATGAGCCTTGTACATGTCAAGTCATCAGATGAAATAAACATTACTTTTTCACATCTGATATGGCTAGGCACACTTACTTTACCATGCATAATTAATGAGCTTAATCCCATTAATTAGCTGTCTCTTAATGGACTTCTACAAGTTCTGGGTCATGGCTTTTTGAATCACCTACGAAGCATGGCGGACACTCAGTGATATCTCTTCCTGGGTCTGTCAATCTTCCTGTCCAACTATTACAGTATGATCCCTTGTGATGGATTTAAGAACTGTGTTCATGAACAGTCATGAACAAAAAAATGGCCATTTATGAGCAAGAGGTTGTTCTTGAATATGTTCTTGAATTTTAGAAATATTTTCTCAACTGACAACCACCAAAATGAAAAAAATCAAAGCGCTGATAGCGCTGAAGGACTAAGGTGCGTCTAAAGCAAGATGATTGAGGATACATTTGAAAATTTCTTTGAGCAACATCCTGAGAAAAACAGCTGCTCCTTTTACCGCCATTGCTATAATTATCATTTCTGTGAGCAGAGACTGAACGATAGTCTATTTTTCGAACATCTGGACATTTTACGATTTCCCATGAGGCAACAGTTATAATGATATAGAGCTAAACAAAGCGAGTAAATCCGGACTACATTCCTAGTTCCGAAAAGGTATTAGTCCGCACAGTGAAGGCGGATGTTTAATGAGTAATTGGGGTCAGACGGCTGTTTGTGTATCGATAAAGTACTGTCCCTCAAAAAGTGATATGTAAATTCAATGGACTAAGGTGCTGACGCACCCTTAGTTCAAAATCTCAGGGTCCCTTGTTATAAAGACGTATGATTTAACCACTGACTTATGGAGGCAATAGGGTTAGCCAAATGTCTACCATATATGTATCGTAAACCTTAGAATGCTGGATAATTTAAAAAGAAATAGATTTTTGTGTCATTTACTTTCCAAAACCTGAAATATATGCTTGATTTTGATGAGGAAAGACACCCAGAGTAGCAAATAGTTTAGATCACAGGCCAGCCGCCAATTTACTTGATGGCTGGCCTGGATCAAACCTTTTTGCATAAGCATTAAGTTGGTTCCAGCACTATTAAAGGGTTAATTTACTCCTTTCATTGAAGAAAAGAAAATGGGCTGATCATAGATAGATAACAGTTTTAATTTCTGTGTGTTCAACCATGTCAACTCTTTACAATGTCTTGTCATGCTTTTAATTGCAAGGTTTAAAATCTAAACTGTACTATTTGAACTGTGAAACAGACAGTGTCACACCTTCTTGGACACTTATATTGTTGTCTATGACATCAGGTTACTGTATTTTCCCAGAGTTCCAAATAAAGGCATTTGAGGGGACATAAGGGATACATAAATATGTATTATTTTAAGGACCATTCTAAGCAGTGCCAAACTATTTGCTAAAACATTCACTTCTTTTCTGGACTATTGCTTGTGCTTTTTTCCATTATTGTTCTATTATATCATTTCAAACTACAATGTATTTACCATCAATTACTTTTTGATGGGCTATAGATGTGTTCTTTCAAATTTGGTTAAGTCTTTTTGGTTATTATAGGGATACTTTTAGATCAGTGTTGATGTATGAGTTATCATTGGCAATGGGAGATCTTGCTTTCTTGGCGGAAAAACCATGCTTTCGGCTAAGTGTTTCTTTTTGAGGCAAACCGTTGGCAGGTCAAAATTTCCTAGCCTAATGAAGGTAGATGGCCAAGAATAAAGAAACTGTGGGTAAATAGATGTTGTGACAGGATAATCATTCAAATAGATAAATTACATTGTTTAGTACCAGGAACTTCTTTTTCAGTACTTTTCTTGTCTTTTGCAAGTGAATGTTGCAATTATTGTCAATATAAGCAATTTGCTCACATGAACATAATTCCCTTTTCCTGATGATTGGTATCATTTTGTTTTCAATACTATCATTTTACGTACCTATGGAAATGATGTTGTGGGCTTTTCCCATTGCGTATGATGTGTTTGAAGTGATAGAAACTCAAAGGAAAAACGAAAGGGTTTTGGCAAGAGATTCAATGTACAACATATATCTAGAAACTAAAAAAATGCAAGTGTGGAAAAAAACATTCTGAATAATATTTATAATTGGTCTGAAAACTTTCAGAAGTACTTCAAAGCCCAGACTCTGTCCTGTGTTCCTTATAATAAACATCTCTCAGAGGTTAACTCTTTACCAAACGTCAAATTCTTTACTGTCCCAAACTGAAAGAGCTTGCAGACGACAGTCCAAAATGTGATGAAATTGAAAAACAATCTTCCGATAGGAAAAAAAATATTGTGGGAAAAGGAGAAATTACTCATTAAGAGTAATTTCTTCTTTACCCACAGTGTTTTCCAGAGTCATCTGCAACAAAGTGGTAAAATGTCGTTATTGTTTGGTAAAGGGCTAACAGAACTACACTTCAATGACTCACAGACTTTCAGGAATTCCTACTGGGATTGGATGTCTGAGAAATTTGAACCACATCATGTTAATCCCATACCCCATACATAGATAGCTGTGTTGATATCTTGCTTGAACATGTCTTGTCAATCAACTTCTACTTTCCTATACCAATGCTTTCTGATTATAAAAAATATCGAGAACTATTACTATAACAATTTATCATACATGGCATTACAAAGCAAATTTAAGCTTTTAATGAAAAGCAGAAAAAAGAGAGTTTTATATAAACTTGGAATATTCATTATTAAAACAAACACCATCCCTAATTTGGAATATAGCGATGTCACACATTCCTCCTTTAGTGTATGATATGTAGAAAAATCTATTTTTCTTACTTGTGATTTGAAGTAGTAATTGTATGTAAATGTATGTATATTATGTAGCTTCGACATGTAGATGTTATGCTAATAGATTGTTTGAACTTGAACTCTGACCTGAAATGACAATGACGACTGTGATAATTATTGTATCATAACTTTTAATAATGGGTGGCGTATAAAAAGATCTCCAGTTCATGTTAAAAGGATAACTAACTTAAATAGCTTTAGTGTCAATGGAAGAATCAATCTTTATATGAGGGAAATTAATTGAGAATATAACTTTGAAGTATTATCATAAGTGCAGATTTCCGCAAACTTTGAAGTATCATCGTAAGTACAGATTTCCACGATGATTTCCTATTCATCAATGTTTTGAAAACAAAAAAAATATACTGTCTATAAGTTAATGAAAATTAAACGGTATGTTTCCCATGTATATGAGAATGATGTACTCTCTGCTTATGCTCAATCTACCAAAACAGCAATTAAAGTATTGATAAATGATCATGTATTTAATTGGCATCTTATCTCTTTACCTGTTCTGGCTAATTAACTGCCTATATTAAGACTGTTATTAGTTGGTTGGTGTTTGAGTTTTATGCCATTTTCAACAGTATTTCAGTTATCAGGTATCAACACTTTCAACCCACCTATCCATTATCGTAATATTTTCTCTCCAGACGGCAGTATAGACCAATTTTCCTTCCAAGCATTTGGCCTCTTTCCTACAAGAACAGAAATCATCTGTTATAGTACACAACTCATCATGTTACATATTGACTACATTACATTTCTGTGAAATTACTGGGTGGCCGGGCATCGTCTCAAATTGAAAACTGCATATTCTAAGTCTAATACCCAACCTAAAGGGCTTATAAGGCTAGGCAAGATTTAACAAACAAAAGCGCAAAAATCATTGTTAAAGAAAAAATCTGCATTGATTGATTAACATTGAAATTATTGTAACATTAAGACTCAACAACATACTCATCATGATTCAATTTGCCTTTTGTAACATATGTTTGTAATACTATGATTCAATAAAGAGATGGTTTGATGATGATTGGATAAAGAGATTGTCTGATGAAGGGTTGAGGGGATGGAATGAGTAAGGGATATGATACAGAAAGGGAAGGGTAAGAACATATGCAACTCATTAAAACTTCTTCATGGTGTAATTTCTCTACACAAACATTTCATGCTGTCAGTCAAACTGTTTGTGCTTACAAATCTTGTACCATAGAATTTTGGAGATTTTTACTTTTCAAAGTTAGAAGCGGTTTTTACGGTTTTTAGTGTGAGAAAGCTGGAGAATACATTTTCTTATAGGTAAATATTTTGTGGATTTATTAGGATTTTGGATTATGTGATATTTCCTTTACTTATTTTATCAAATGAGTATTTTAATCTATGGTTTGTATACCATCCGAAAATGATACTTTAATTTGAAAAGAGTGACATCATTCTCATCTAGTCAAAATAATTTGTTATGAAGATTGCCTTTAATTTTCTGATGGGTGATGGGAGATATTGCGGATGCTATTTTTTTTCAATATTTACCGATCACGTCAAATTAGTTTGACTACATTCTCATGATTAACTCTTTATTAAACGCCAAATTTTTTCCTGTTCCAAAATTGAAAGAGTTTGCAGAAGACATTTCAAAATGTGATGAATTTGAAAAATAATCTTCTGATAGGGCAGAAAACATTGTGGAAAAAGGAGAAACTGCTTGTTATGAGCAATTTCTCCTTTTTCCACAATGTTGTTCAGAGTCGTCTGCAACAAAATGGTCAAATGTCGTTATTGTTTGGTAATGGGTTAAGTGATAGAATTCAATATTGGGTAGATATCCTAAATGGTCTTCCACAATTGATTTATCTATCTGATTTGGTTTGAAAGTCATGTCAACAAACGGATTTACTTTTATCATGAATGACGGCTTTCTTTCCTGAGAGAACTAGGTTTTAAATCAAAGCTTTGTCACTTGTGAAAGAAGATTCATTGGCATTTATTATTGATCTGTGTGACCATTAAATCATTTCTCTTTAACTCTTATAATTAACAAATATGTCGAGGGTTCAACTCAAGAATGTAGTAAGTGCTTCACAAACGTGAAGCACTTACTATAGTATTGCGCTGAACCCTTGATGTTTAGATATTTCTAGTTAAAATAATTGACATGATTATTGCCTTTAATTTTATGATGGAGATGGAGCATATATTTTTTAGATCTACAGGGGTCTCTGTAGTTATCATGGGATCCAATGCTTTTTAATACAGTTTTGGCACCCAGATTAAGTACAAATCCCTGTGTCTCTCAGAATGTGATTGTTGAAAATAGAATAAAATCCTACCTGACAATAAAATTTAAGAGAATGACTAATCTATAGGATCATTGATTTCTTTGTTGGACTGTATCATCATAGCCTTCTAAGGTTGCTGTTTGGTTGGAATTCATATTGAATTGTTGCATATTATTCTCTGATGGCCTGCCTAAACTGTCATTATCTTGAAAACACATTTTTTCGAAGTAAATGTCATCAAATATCAGTTTTTTTGCAATACATTGTACTTTGTTTTTGCTACAATGTTTGCTCATACTCTTGGTATTCCAAGGTATAGTCTAGATTTCTGGTCTTGAAGGCTGTTGCTATATTGTAGCGAAGCACAAAAAATGTCCAAATGTTGAAAAAAGCTTCGTTCAGGGATCATTTTTGAGACTATCCAAGGTATTGAACTGCTTGCTCTGTTAATTCTGCAAAGTTTGGGTCTATGTAACGTCTGAACAGTCTGTCAGATGTAATTGGTGGAAAATGTCATCTTCCATGCAGATTTCTAATTAGTAATGATGAAAAATCAAGTCTGTAGTGTGCATTCATCCAATTAAATCAACCTGCTGATTACCATATTACTCATCACTTAAAGAGTTAAAATTATGCAATGGTGCATTCTTTGTTTCCTTTGTTACTATTAATAGCCTTTCACTGGGAGACTTCCATTAAACCCTTATAGTGCTGGAACCGACTTTGTGCTTATGCAAACAGGTTAGATCCAGGCCAGCTGCCAAGTCAATTGGCAGCTGGCCTGTGATCTAACCTGTTTGCTACTCTGAGTGTCTTTCCTCATCAAAATTAAGCAGAGATTTAAGGTGTTGGAAAGCAGACCACTTAAAAACCTATTTTTAGAAAATTACTCATCTTTCTAAGGGTTAATATTGTTCGTTTCTGATGAGTGTGATGCTTCAGTGTATTGTATAATGAAGTGCATTTGCTGCATCAATTGATTAACATCTTTCCTCACAGACCCACATCTTCCTCTTAGATTAAACTGTTCCTTCATATTTTCATTCTGATGCTATTTTAGCATAATATTAAGAATTAGATATTACAAAAGAAGACATTGCTGTATATGATAGGGCGTTTTCTTGTTATATAACAGGGGTCCAAAAAAGGCACCTTGCCAACAAAATATTCTTTAAAATCATGCATTTTTCCCTAAAGGTTCCAAGTTACATCATCATTTTTGTTTCCCAATTCAGCAATTTCATAGGTACTATATCCCAAAATCAATAGGCATAGGCCTCTTCCCAATTTAAGGCTAAATATGAGCAAAGTTTCGTTTTTTCAGCAATTGGTTTCTTAATGATGTAAAGAATGGTGATTTCATGATTATGATCTGGATAACTAGTGCATCTCTGAATGAGTCACAAGGCTGTATGGTGTAGATGAAGAAAAGGATTAGCAGCTGCTGAGATCACCTGGGAATGGCACTTTTACTCATTTCTTCAGCTTACTCCTCTGTCTGGATATTTCGATTGGTCCAAAACTAAAGCACCAGCAATTATGAAGGTTTAATGCAAGACTATAATAAGTCCTTCATGAATGTGAAGCACTTACTATAGTATTGCACTAAGTTATCCAATAGCAGGCTGGACAAGAGGGTTAGAGAAGCCTTGTGACCTATCATTAATCCATATTTGGTGCAAATACTAGCTATATATCCTGGTATCAGAGTTAAGAGTGATTTATCTAAGTTGTAAGAACTTGTTTCACAATCGATGTAAAACAAATAAGTTTAAGCTTAATCTAACTAATAGCAGACTAGATCTAGTTTTATTCTCTCAAATTAAACCAATTAAATGTTGTAATAGCTCTGATTATTGACCAGTCCCAAGTCCTGTATCAGGTAAAAGGTGAGTTGTGTCTGGTCAAGCTGAAGCTGTGGGATGCAAATGAAAGTGTATTGATTCCACAGATCTGTATCAGTGATATGAGCTCTTTCTCCCGACTTGATAATTGATTTTTATCAGATAAAATGTGGCATGTTCTAAACCAATTGTTCTGTTTAGTATCACCTTCTGTTGGCCTTGGTATACCAAAACATCAATGCAGTGATGTTAATGATAGATCTTACCTTGAAATTACAGTATAACTTGTGTTAAGCAGCCACCCTTTTAAGCAGCCAACCTGCCTTAAACAGCCACTTCAGCTTGTCCCATTTTTAGATTTATAGTGTAAATCAATTTGTGTTAAGCAGCCAACCTGTCTTAAACAGCCAATTTACTCTGTCCCATAGGCTGGCCTCTTAACGCAAGTTTGACTGTATTAGCATAATTTGTACAATTTTCTAAAATGTGCTTGGAGGAGCTAATATCCATACTGTAGAATGTCGGAGTGAAGTTAAGACCGTTTCCATGGATTGTTTTAGTCCACATACTTACTTAATGCCTTTTATGTCAGGCAGCAACAAAGTATCTCCACTCTTGCTTGCATGCTCTGATGAAATTCAACTTCCTCTAAATACTCGTTAGCAAAAACAACAGTTTAAATTTCTTCAGTGAATACTTGTTATTATATAAAGAGGGCTGAATCTATGAACACACATGTAGCATGATTTTCATACATGAATATTTTATCAATTAGCCTTCAACATCATGCAAGATTTCTCACCATCTTCTTTCCTTATTCCTGTATTATGTGATGTCATTAAATGATATGTAGACAGTCAAAAGGTCATGACATGAAGCGACCTAAAATGTAAATGTCTTCTTTTATGTCTTGATGTACATGACAAATTACCTCATATCTGCACCAGTCAAAAAGTAACATCAATAGTTCAATGTACGACTGTAGTAAAACTTTCACATGTTATGCACAGGGAGAAAAATCATAATAGACCTTTATTAACACTATATATAGTGTTAATAAAGGTCTATTATGATGTTTCTCCCTGTGATGTTATGGTATAGTATGTCATTAACAAAAAACAAAACTTTTGTTGTTGAGGTTTTCATAGTTTTCCCGCAGCAGATGCGTGCAAATCAGTCAGTGTGAAGTATTGAGTCAAATAACACATTACCACCTAACGCCACATTTTTGCGTCTTGCAGCAGTTGACTTTCAAAAGTTCGATCGCAAACGTAGAAATTGCTTGTCACAAGCAATTTCTCCTTTTGCCACAATGCTTTTTCAATCTATTCACATATCACTACAGCAGAACTGAAAGCTTTTTCACATGTTTACAAAGCTTTTCTAAAGTCTTCTGCTTCAATTTAAAAAATGTCGTCTGCAGGTCGTAAAGAGTTTTAATCCATTACCAAACAATAACATCATTTAACCGTTTTGTTGCAGACGACTCTGCACAAGGAGAAATTGCTTATATGTATGACGATCAACTTTTCCTTTCCCCACACTCTATTCTGCCCAACTTCATTTTGAAATGTCGTCTGCAAACTTTCAATTTGGGACAGTCGAAAATTTGGTGTTTGGTAAAGGGTTAAAGAGGTTTGGGCTGGGATTGTGTTATGAATAAACTGGATTCATGATTCATTCAATTATTCATAAAGAAGCTGTCTATGACCATCTGTACAAATAGTGACAGTCCCAGTACAAGTCACCCAACCATAACAGTTGTAACTGAGGATGTAATTGTTTCTGTACTCGTCTCTTAATTGGTTTGGGATAGAGACTAGAGTGATTTCTGAAGTGTTTTGTTTATGTATGAAAGTTTTGTTCAGGATGCTCATACTTCACATGGATTTTTTTATCTAACCATTCACAATTTAATTATCAGAGGTGTCTACTTGTCTGCTTTAGATGACTTTTGGATTTGTGGGAAAAGGAGAAATTGCTCTCGATGACAAAATATCTCTTTCAAGCATTACCCTTTTTAAATCTTTCAGTTCTTATTTGCAAATTGGAATGTTCAAGAATATGCTTTGTCAGTTAATAGGTTAATAACGCTATTTGTATGAATTGATATCTGCATAATTGGATATGAATGAGATTGCCCGTATTTGACTAGGTAGTCTCATTTGTTTGTAAATCCATTTTTTTAACTATTCAATTGTTTACAGTGGTAAGTCATAAATAGTATATCACCAATTTGGTACAAGGAAACACTTATACCAGTTAAGTGGACAGATATAAAAAGGATATTTGCTGAAATCATGATGGAGGTCACAGGTCAGATTTGTGTAAGTCAAATTTCAGTGTTTCCTATTTCCTTGTAAACCTTTGCCTCTGAGTATGATTGGAAATTGTCATTGTCCCAAGCTTAAATAAAGCCTCTGTCCCTGAAGCCAATTCAAAGTTATAGTTTAGTTTAAACTTATTTATTTTACATCAATTGAGAAGCAGGATCCTACAACTTAGATAAATCAATTCTGCTTTCTGGATATATAACCAGACCATGCGGAATGTGGACTATACAGTGAAGCCTCGTTTATCCGGACCCCGATTATCAGGATGTCTCGCAATCCGAACGAAATTGTAAGGGAACGGAATTATTTGACCAGTTTGTTGCAGACTTTTGAAAACATTGTGGGTAAAGGAGAAATTGCTCGTGACGAGCAATTTCTCCTTTTCCCACAATGTTTTCTGCCATATCAGAAGATTATCTTTGAATTTAATCACGTTTTGATATGTCGTCTGCAAACTCTTTCAATTTGGGACGGTCGACAATTTGCTAAAGGGTTATAAGTATACACGTGCATACAGACCATTTATGTCTTAATGTGTATAAGAACATGCTCTGCTTCATTAGTCCTGATTATTCAGTAAACCGGACATTTTGTTGGGAACGGACATGTTCAGATTAATGAGACATCACTGTAATTCCAAATGTGTTAAAGGGGATTTGAATTTTCACAAGACATGAAGGAGTAGTCTTCATATTTTCAACTTTTGTCACAGTGACCTCTTAACCATTCTTCAAACAGAAAGCAAAACCAGATGACAATAACAGCAAAATACATTTTCTTCAATAAATATAATTGACAGATACCATTATGATAAAAGGCTAAATTGGTCATGATATGAGCATTTTATGCTTTTGTCGCAGTGGTTTCTAAAATACTCCACAACAGATCTGATGTGGATGAGTGATGATGGGGCTTTTTTTCTTTTTAATTATTGGGAAGATGCCCTGTGTAACAGGCAGGCTAAATTTGGGAAATTCTACCAATGAAATTGCTGAAATGGGAAAACAAAAAAAGCTGGTGTGACTTTGAATTTTTGGGAAAACTGCATGGTTTTAAAGTCATTTCCAGTTGTGAAGATGCCTTTAATGGGGGCCCCTGTTATATTAAGTGAAAAAGACCTGGATGTATAAAGGACCAATTCAAGGGTTAATTTGCAAGACTAAATTCATGAAGCACTTACTAAAGTATTGCATTAAACCCTCAAGTTGTGTATTTCATCGAACAAAGGGATAGGACCTATGTTCTAGATTAGATAAAGATATACCGAACAAAGATTGTATCTATTCTATTAGTACAATGAAAAGATTATGATCATCTTACAAAGTACTTCCCTCATACACTGCTTACATACTTACATAGCCAAACCTTTTTGACTTGTTGGTTCATTTAAAATGCTTCTGTTGATTTGTCTGTATCATGATAAGGCTTGGAGAAACCATTGACAGAAGGGGCAGATTGCCCGCCTATCAAGACATTTCTATTATACTGACAAAGTTTTCCAAGTAGTTTTCACTTTCAGCTTGTTTCAATGGTCTCAACCTTAACTTTCAGTCATCAAATTCTGTGTGCATGTATTATGTCATACACATGTAATATCTATATTGAAGTTTGACAGTATTTACATTTACATGACTCTATAATTAGTCAATTAACTTTTTGAAACAACATTCATATATACAACCTAGAATTTGTTGAAATTGTTTTTAACCTTAATTCTAAAATAAAGAGAAAACCTGTCAGAAGCCCATATAAGAGGTTTGCTCTTACAAATGTGATAATAATAATAATAATAACCAGATAATGTACCATCAACCATTGAAAACTTTTTACGCAAATGAATTCTTCCGCAAATAAATTCTTGCAAGGGTAAGCCCATAAGTTTCCAAAGTGAAATTCTTTCAGTATTTCTTTGTGTACAGTGAAGTTCACTGAGTTGATCTTACACATTCTTGAGGGGTTCCTCATGCAGATTGCAGAAAGGCTTATCA
This sequence comes from Cerastoderma edule, assembly GCA_947846245.1. Taxonomy (NCBI): domain Eukaryota; kingdom Metazoa; phylum Mollusca; class Bivalvia; order Cardiida; family Cardiidae; genus Cerastoderma; species Cerastoderma edule. The sequence continues at coordinate 19,944,872 of OX401416.1, forward strand.
GCTGTAAGTTGATAGGCTGTGGAAATGGAGATATCCCTTTTCCCAGTCCTTGATAAGGAACGTAGTTTCTACAACTATTATGTTGAGGGTTCTATACAAGACTATGTTTCAACCCATTACCAAACAATAATGACATTTGAGCAGTTTGTTGCAGATGACTTTAGATAACATTGTGGGAAAAGGAGAAATTGCTCTTAACAAGCAATTTCTTCTTTTCCCACAATATTTTCTACCATATCAGAAGAATGTTTTTCAATTTCATCACATTTTGAAATGTCGTCTGCAAACTCTTTCAATTTGGACAGTCAAAAATCTTGGCGTTTGGTAAAGGGTTTACCTGAATGGTTCCTACGTGTGAAGGACTTACTAAAGACTTTCAGTGAACATTCAAGTTATTTTCATTGTTATGCTATACCCATTTCTTCATTAGAAACATTGAGGCCAGTTAAAGTTATAAGGATATTAGTCAAAGCCAAGGAGTTTGTGTGTTATGAATTTTTATTTTTCATTTTGTTTCCATCAATTGTCGAAAAAAGACTAAATGGTCTGTTGAGTAAATTCTCATTTTGCTGTAAAACCTTTAAATACCTTGAGTGCTTTATGAAGACTTGCATTTTTGCAATCCAAAGTAGTCTGTAACTATTCATAATTCAAGAGCAAGCCATCATGTTGCTTTGATTATATCCCTGTAATACGGTTGTTATGAATGGGTTTATACCATTTTCAACAGTATCGTAGTTTTATCGCATTGGTTAGCATACATATCCATGTGCTCCTGATATTTCCTTATGAATACAGCACAATATTTTTCAAGACTGTTTCTACACGATATTTATTGATCAGTGATGGCAAACAAATAAATCTTGTCTTCTAGACTTCATGAAACATAGGAAAGAATATTGGCGTAACTATGATCTTGGCCAAACTTAGGACCCCTGTATTCCAAGTCAAACACCCTGCGCACCTGTCAGAGCTAACCAAGGCTTGCCCCTGAATTTTTGTTTTCAATTCATGTCAGATTACCTCCATTTGATATTGTCAAGGGGTACAAGGTGTGGATAAGAGGTAAAGGTGGCAGACTTGCTGCTCGGGAGTCCTAGGTTCAAATCCCAATGACTTCCCTGGTTTTGCCAGAGTGTTTTTAGCAAGACAGTATAGAGCTCAACCTTTGTATCAATGGATAGAAAGAAACCCCATAATGTAAACAAAAGTTTGTTGAAAGTTTGGCATTTAAAACAGAACACAATAAAACAAAGATCAAAACGTGTTTTGAATTTATTAGATGAATATATGTGTATCCTCACAGCAGAAAATTGAAATTGATCAGCATCTGTTTAGTGTATAAATTGGTGCAAGTGTTGTGGTATGTATAAAGGTAATTTTAACATTCTCAGTGTTGATAAGCGTATGAAACATCTGAAAATTTTATTTAACTCATAGAGAGCCTGTTGCAAGATATGATAACTGTAATGTTCATTTCTTACACATTATAACTGACTGAAGGCATGTTTATGGTTTCGTATTGAGATGAATTTTAAGGGAAGTGCTTTTATCATTTATTGCTCTCACTTCCATGACACAAATTCTTTTTTTATCCCCTGAAGCAGAAGATTTTAAAAATCATGACGACTTAATTAATTGATTCCTAATTTTGTCTCAGTGATTTCTACCCTTTGAGAAAGACTTTTTTTTAAATTTTTTTATTGTCACCTGCAATTTCTTTCAATTTGGACAAGCAATAAATTTCATATGAGGGAATTGATTAAATCATTAATTAATTGCCAAAAAATTAAATTGAATCTGATCATATTTTAAAGATTCCTATAGACAGATGATGCATTAGGATAAGATGGGTTGTTAGATTGGTGCTGTCTGCATATCACAGTGGTAACCAGCATTGATATGATTTTAACTTGCAATTTGGACATATGGTAGATGAAAATTGAGGAAGTAGTTCAAAGCATATACCTTTTTCTTTCGTTTTCGAAATTTTAAACTCATAACAGTTTAACCTTCATAGCAGATTCATTATTATGATCATGCCTGCCTGGGATGGTTCAGCATGTTTAACCCATTACCAAACAATAATGACATTTAACTAGTCTGTTGCAGATGACTCTGGAAAACATTGTGGGAAAAGAAGAAATTGCTCATAACGAGCAATTTCTCCTTTTCAACAATGTTTTCTCCCCTATCAGAAGATAGTTTTCCATTTTCATCACATTTTGAAATATCGTCTGTAAACTCTTTCAACTTGCATAGGCGTAGGAGCCGGGGGGCCAGGGGGGGCCCGGCCCCCCCAATATCCAGACTGGGGGGGCCAGAGTATACTTTGGCCCCCCCAATATTCACAATGGAAGATGAAGATTTTTGGAAAGAAAAAATTAAAGAAATGAAATTTAACAGCAGAATTAATATAAAAATGTATTTTGTGCTTTATTTAATACCAATTTGCCTTTTGTTACGAACAATAACAAAATCATTTTGACGTCCTCATCGCAAATGGCAATCTGAATACATCAGGTTTATCCGATGAAATCTCAGCTCACGGAAAGTAGTTTCGACTAACGAAAACAGTGATGCAAAACGTACTCTAAGCAGTCAGACCCTATATTGTATTTAAATAGAAACTAATTTTTTAATGGTAATTGTAGGCGAACTCGTGGCTGTGACAGCTTGGTGGCTGTCTCTTTTAGTTAATATCAATCCAATATGCTTTCCGTGTGAGATCGAGACCTGGCTGTTCCTATTTTCTTTTTCTTTTGGTTATTTTGTCTTAACTAAGATACACATTTTCATACGCTTTCTTTTAATTCATTTAAGGATATTGAATTTGTAGACGCATGATTAGTCATGAGAAAGTTTAGGAACATTCATTCTTAGACCGGTCCTCATCTGAAGTTGGCCTCCCTAATGTTGAAAACGCTCCTACGCCTATGACTTTGGACACTCGAATATTTGGTGTTTGGTAAAGGGTTAAAGCTTTGCAGTTTTAATTTTACCCAAATTTACCACAAAAATGTCAGTTGTGAATCATCCAGGAGGCATGGCAACTTTTTATGACCAGGTGAGGTTGATAAAATGCTCATTTCTGAAGAAACTTGCACCATTGTAGGATAGGCCATGCAATATTTCTTGGCCTTTTTCTGCCAAACCCTATAAACTTATTTGCATAAAACCCTGATATTGCAAACAGGTTAGATCAAGGCCAGTCTCCAAATAAAATGGGGGCTGGCCTGTGATCTAACATGTTTGTTACTCTAAGAATCTTTCCATTCCTGAGCAAAATTAAGGAGATCTATAAGGTTTTGAAAAGCAGAGATCATAAAAATCTATTTTAAGAAAATTACCCAGCATTCTAAGGGTTGATATGAAATTGCAATCGTATCTACTCGGCAATCCCCGTAACAAGTCGGTAGATATACCTCGTAGGCAGTACATGAATACACCAGAAATCCTGGGGTAATTTGCCTTATTTCCGGCGGATAACGCAAAATGCACACAGGCACTAAATATGTATTTGAATACACACAAATTGGTTATATATCAAAATTGAATGGGCTTTTTACCCTTTTCATTAAAGATGATCATATCAACACATCTTTGTTTCATATTTTGTCAATCGGCTCTTTTCGGCAATCCCCGGCTTGTTACGGGGATTGCCGAGTAGATACGATTGGCCCTTCGTTGCTGACCTACTTTCAAAAATGGCTCCCCATTACCTCCGAGGTTATTTTAAGAAATGGCCGAGGTGTTCCGAATGATGAAATTGTTTTACATTGATTTTGAGATATGTTTTTACAACTTATACCAATCACACTTGTTTCTGCAGTCTGGGTTGACATAACCAGCATAGGGGGCTTATGTGGATTAATTATAGAAGCTTTAATCCTTTACTAAATGCCAAATTTTTTACTGTCCCAATGTCCCAAATTGAACTAGTTTGCAGATGACATTTCAAATGTGATGAAATTCAAAAATAGTCTTCTGATAGGGCGGAAAACATTGTGGGAAAAGGAGAAATTGCTTGTTAAGAGCAATTTCTTATTTTCCCTGATGTTTTTTAGAGTCGTCTACAACAAACTTGTCAAATGGCGTTATTGTTTAGTAATGGGTCAAGGTGGATTCAGCACCTTTACTCTTGTGCCCTGATGCTTTGATTGAAAGAAATTTCTTTTTAAGGATTTTTTACTTTTCTTAGAATTATTTCATGTCCTCCACAGTTAATTATTCAAACCCAGCGATAGTTAAGATAAGGGTCTGTATAAATATGGATGTAAATGTCAGTGGTTGACACCAAATGTTGCTGTCTAGACCTGGGAATATTAATAAATAATAACGAAAAAACAATTGACAGGTCTTTGCCCTAAAAATAACCTTGTAAATTATATAGTGGACAATGGATGGCTATAAATAGTAAGGGACATTCACTAAAAAAGTATTACTGCAGCCTAAATTCACCAAACCCTGGTTATGTTATGTTATTTCTACTAGAGCAAAGACAAAATGTTTTTTCCCCAGATCATTCATGGTCTTGCTCCAACTTTTAATCATTGAATATTAATAGCTTTTCAATAAAAGTATCTTATTATTCCCTATATATACTGAATAAATAAAATGTGACTGGCCCAAAAATGAAAAAAAAGTAGAAGACAAAATACACAACAAAAATGCACTATTATCTATGAAATAGGGTAAAAACCATCGTAGCATTTAAACATTTAGATTTGCTGACCAATATTAGCTACAAGGCATAAAGGATGTAATAGTTTAGCTATAAAATTATTTAATTACTGACATTTTAACTACATCAGCCAGTCACAGAGTGCACTATGGTTCAATTCAGAGGAAAACATGTATATACAACTGCATTTGTTTTTGAAATTGATGTCATAAGGAAAAGTAAATTAACAAAAAAGCAAGATATAAAGAAGTTTTTTTTTAGTTAGCTTGAAGTTTGAATGAACCTGCCCTGTGTTGTTCCTTGCGTAGTTTGAATGAACCTGCCCTGTGTTGTTCCTTGCGTAAAGAAAATCTTCTTTCAAGGCAGTTTTAGTATTAATTAAGCAGAATAGAATTGAAACAAAGATATGTACGAATTACAAAACAATTATAAAACAGAGCCTTCTAAGTTTGAGTTTAAACTTATTTTACATTGATTGTGACTCAACATTTTTTTCTATAGACTTCTGCAATAGAATTTGAGGCCAAGTAAAATGATGTTATTCAGTGAAGTGTTTTTTCTGGATAAATTCAATAACAGGCTGTCAAGGCCTTGATGGATGAGGTTCTTGTTTGGCACCGTTGTATGTGCCCTTTTGTATCATATTTCCTTATATAGGGTATTCCTGATCATCCTGATAGATGTAAGATGCATCATGTAACCAATTACAGCGTCAATATTATGTGCATTCTGACCAAACCCTGGGCATACCCTGCGAAAAATTAGAGAACTTATTCATGAGCATTCATAAGTGATAAATGGCTGTCCATGAACACATAACATTTTCATGAAATTCAAAAACAGGTTCATGAAATTCAAGTACAGGTTCATCTTGATGTTATGAACAACATATATCTCTATAGGAAATAATATTGCTATCTGAGAATATACTCGCATGCTCATGATGAGTATGATTTTCTTTCTTTTACAATCAGAGATGGCGAAATCATTCTCCATATTGCCTAGCTTGTCCGAAAGCCTCAGAGGACTAGTAAATTTCTACTGAAATTCTTTGTAACCATTATACGGACAAGTGCAGAAAAATCTGATTTCGCCACCACTAACAATGCTGTCATACCCTAGCTCATTCTCCAATAAGAACTTTGTAACAGGTCCAATTTGAAATCAACAGTAGATGATGAATGATGTGATAAAAAAAGAATTTCTTAAATAACTTTATTACACTGTGTATTGTAGTTAAGACATGAAGAGCAATTAATTCTTTTGTCACAGTGTTTTCTTCGAAGGTTTCTTAAGTCTTTTGACGCAGGTGCATCTTGATATTTTATGGTATAGAGGATTAAAATTCTAATTTCCAATTTTAAACAATTGGATTCAAACGGTTTCATTATGTTATTACTTTTTCTACTTAAAGGTTTCCACAAAGAATGAACCAGCAGTAGAAGTGAACACCAACCCGCTGTACGAATTCACAAAATCAAACGAGACAACCGATATAATGGCAAGCGAAGCAGATAGTGTTTTGCTCGATTTTGGTGGAGGCGAGCCACAAAAGGAGGTCAAAACGGCAGAACCTTCTGCAAACCCTTTATATGACTTTCTAGAAAGTGAACAAACAAACAGCCACGGGGATGGTAATGAAGTTGTTCTGATGAACGGAGATAATCAGACAATGGATTTACTCGATGATTCGAATGATCAGGTTGATCTTCTTGGTGGGCCAATCACAGTGACGAGTGACGATTCTGGAGTTACCATGGATATGAATAACGTCAGTGAGACCAGAGATGAAGAAGAAACCATTGAAGATGTGGTTGAAGAAGATGTGGTTGAAGAAGATGTGGTTGAAGAAGATGTCGTTGAAAAAGATGTCGTTGAAGAAGATGTAAAAGTAGAAGAAGATGTAAAAGTAGAAGAAAAAGAAATTGAGGATGATCAGGTATGTTATTATCTCCCTTTGGTGGTTGTTATTTTCAGTAAGCCTATATGGGTTGTGTCCCTTAGATGTATTGTAGATATTAAATGACAGGATTAAGAATGATTTATATATTTTTTCATTTCTCCATATTTCATGATCAATTCATTCATTTGTTTGGGTTATTTTTAACACTTTCTTAAAACATGATAATTCACTTAGATATGTTAATGATTGATATGGTAATGTTTGATATGGAAATCATACATGATTATTCAAATGATCCATTAGACCTTTATTTAATGGTTTGCCAATTTATCAATAATACAATGTTTTCATTCTTGTAATTAAAGGCTCTTTTCCCAGTTTTGATTCCAATTCATTTAAAACTTTGAAAAAGTAAATTATTATATGTGCCATTTATAGTTATTATTGTGGTTAATTGTTAGAGAAAGTGGTAAAAATTGCTTGATATTAGGATTAACTTTTAGATGTTGATTAGTATATTCCTTTATCAGTGTGTGGTTTTTTAATTCAACTAGTTGATTTTCAGGATATCTCTGTATGTTCCATTTTTTTTCTAAAAATAGATGTGACATAATGACTGTATCATTTTCTATTATACTGATGTTGTAGATGAGAAGCATTTGTTTAGTTTTGATGTGATCTATAACCTTGTTAAACCGGTTCTTTTCTTTTTCAGTTATGAATATTCTTACATATTGATCATTTATATAGAAATGTGTTTCAGGACAAATCCATTTAACCCATCCACTCTTACAGGGTTTTGTTATTGTTCTGAATACAGTAAATAAAGTAAGATCAAGAAAAAATGTTGTGTTAAAAGGAGAAAATATTCAAGTTATTTTCTCTTCTGTTAGTCTTCTGCGGTAGTTGTTTTGATGTTAAGGAGAATGGTACTGCAGAAATCTCAATAAACCATTGGTACAAAAATAAGAAAATGCAATTTTAATTGTTTCAACTATTATGACAATGGTTCTACCCAATGTTCATACTTTATAATTGCCATCTGGCGTATCCTTAAGTTGGACCAGTTACAAAATCACATAAGGGGGAATGGGTTTAGTCAACCTTGTTGTAGTTTAAAAAGTTTTTTTTTCCAAAATATGTAAAAATATTCTTTTTGCATAGAAAAATGTTGTCTTGTGGTTTATACTTTAGAGGTTCAGAATTATTTTTCAATGTGGTCTGTTGTTACAACAAGATTTTTTTTATCCCATCCTTTCATTTTTGATTCCTTGAGATATATCAATATTGTATCATTCCCAGTCTTTGTTACAAAGCCCTCCATAGCCTATAGAGTCAATGACATTGACTGAAGTATCTCAGGTACAGAAAACGAAGAGATGTGATCATTTGGATTATTTTTACATAAACTTTAACATTTGTTTAGTGTATAATAAATTTTGAATGCCTTTCAGTATAGCCAGGTAGACTTCAGTTGTTGCAACAATGAAGTCCTAAAACACAATACTACCTGATGAGGACTATTTAGCATAATAGTGGTCATTGAGAAATTACTTAATCTATATTTTTGAAGTGTTTGTGCTTTAGAAAAGAGATGGTTACATCAGGTAACCAAAATCTTAAAGCAATATATTGTTTATCAAAAAGGAATATCTTGTCTGTGTGTGGAAGAAAATACTGGGACAACTATGCTCAAAACAAGCATTTTTGTTGTTATGTATTTTGCTAAATTTAGTTTATTTTTAATTGATTAAAAACTGAAAAAAAGACAAGAATAACCATGGGTGTATTCCATCATTCATGGAGCATTATGTACTTCATAACAGTTTTCCAAGTCTTCATTGTTGCTCAGACGCCTTTCTATAGAATAATACATGTACATGTATCCTTTTTTAAAATTCATAAACAGATAAACTATTTCCTTCATATGAACACTTTTTATCACACCTTGAGTGACAATTTCTGTCTGATTTGTTGGTTAGAATGTCATCTTCAAACATCATATTAAACAAATGGTGTTGCTATTATTGCAAAATAACTAATGAAGGAAAGCGTTTATGATAGACTGTGTTGAATTTGATTTACAGGTATTGTTTCTTGTTTTAACTTTATTCTAGATGTGAAATGTTATTGTTGTTGATATGTTTATTTAGATATGTCCATGTACATATGATTTATCATGTCAATCAACAGGATACAGGAAATGTTGAGGATATCTGTTCTGAACAAACAACAGAACCTGAGATAGATGATCAGCTGGATGAGCAGGAAGTGGGACCAGTCAGTAATGTTGATGATGAGCCTGATGTAGTATCAGAACCAGCACCTGTTGATGATGTCCAGGAGAGTTTGGATGATGAAAAGGAAGCATTAGATGATGGGACCAATGATGTAGATGAAGTAGCTGATGGTGAGACCAATGAAAGAGATGAAGTAGTCAATGGTGAAGAGCCAAAGGTTGAAGCAGATGAAGAGATGAATAATGTTGAAGAGGATCAAATTGTGGAAGAGGAGGACAAATTGGATGCCCAAGATGTACCTATGCAAGATGTTCCACAGTCTGTTGCTGATGAAGATGCGGCAGTGGAAAAGGTTGAAGTGGATCAAGTTGAAAATGATGTTCTGGTGGAACAAGTTGTTCCTGAAGAAGCAGAACAACCAGAAACTAATGAAATGATTGAAAACGATGTCAAACAAGTTGAGGAGTCATTGCCAGCTAAAGAAGCTGAAGAAGTCAATGTGAGTGAGTCTGAAATTACACAACCTGATGATGCAGGGCAGCAAGAAGATGCCTTGGCTCAGTCTGCAGTAGAAGAGCAAGAACCAAGCATGCAAGAAGATGAAGTCATTGAGCAAGAAAATGTTGCAGTTACAGAAACTATCCATACTCAAGAAGCTACAGAAGTTGAAGAACCCAAAGATTCTCCAGAAACTGGTATAACTGAGCCAGAATCTCTACAAGAGGTTCAATCAGAACAGCTTCCTGAAATAGCTGTAGAGGAGCAACAAGAAATGGAAACTATCACAGAAGAAACATCGGAACAAAGTAATGACCCAGACCCAGTATCTGAAGACATATCAAGTCCAGATTTGGAAGGTGAGCCTGAAGCTGTTGATGATGTTGAACCTATAACAGATGAAGTAGTTGAAGAACAGCCTATAGAAGACCAGGCTATACAGGATGCTGTGGAACAAGACAAGCTAGAGATATCGGTGGGTGTGAATGTTGTTAGGCTCTGCCTTATAGCATGTCTATAGCATTTAAATATGCATGAGTTCCCTTGTATTATATTCTTATTTATTACCTTTTTGATACCAAACTGTATTTTGTTTCTTGTGCATATATGGCTGCCTGTTTTTTTGGTTATTCATTTGATTTTGATGTGTCACAATGTTTTGTTTTTCATGTTTTGAATATGATAGCTATGTTAAATCAAAGAACTAGACAAGTAACAACAGTTACTGATTCCAAATGAGTTTTTTTTCAGCTGTTGAACAACCCATTATCAGATGCATGATTAAAGCATCCTTTAGTTTTAGATTCGATACCAATGAAAATTTGTGTTCAGTGTTCACCAAATAGTTATCAAATTCTTTTAGGGTTGATCATCCAGACCTTGTGCTATACTTTGCTTGATTTGACTTTGGATTAACACCATTTACAAACTGAGATAACTCCATAACTGATGAGTAAACATTAAAACTGTTTTGTTAAGAAATGTTCTTGAATTAATTAAATACATATGTTGTCTGATGCAAATGTTTATAGAATTATCTGTATGAATATTTTTCTGAATGAATCAAAAACAAGATTGTTTATGAATTTTGTTTCTTTTCTTAAATTTTTGAATGCACTTTGTACCTGTCAAGATATTTATTTAGCTATTGTAAATGAGCATGCTTACGCATTCTGTTTTTAATTTGGTTATGTATTACATTCTTTTTTGTTTCGACGTGTTCTATTTCAGTTCAAAGTCTCTATGCTATGAAAGTATAATGCATTTTGACCTTTTTGTTTAAAACTTGTTCATGTGCTTTGTTTGAGCAAATATCAAGGATTTAAACCTCTCTCTGTACTGACTGGATCTTTTGTGATCCAGATAATTTTAATTATCTGTAGTAGATATTATAGAGGTCATTGTGATAAGAAGAGGAAATTTTGTATTTGAAGAAATGTGCAATACCTCAGTTTTCATTGTCCAACATCATCTTGTCTTCTCAATCATTATACTAGATTCCTCTTCATAATGACATTGTCTTAAACATGTAGGCAATTTTTATAGTTTTTAGGCATTATATTTTCATAAATAAAAAGAGAGAGGGTTAGAACTTTGATTATAATCTAAAGTTATTTATTTGTATCTGTTTTTCAGCATGTCAGTTAATAATGTTAAATCTTTCCAGATAAGAAAATACTGTGCAATACACAGTTTGAATTTTGAAAGAATGGTTCAATAAATTTATTAATGAGCTTAAATTTGATATTGTATAAGAAAGTTACTAAGGACAACATTTTAAACAAATAAATCAGTTTCTAAACTACTTACAGAATTTACTTATGACTTTGTAGATTCTAATAAATTCATTATATTTATGGTTTAATTGCCTTTTTACAATTAGGTTTTACTATCTTAGGTCTTAAGTATACATGTACACACAAATTTACAGGCTAAATTTGGATTTCTAGATGTTAAAGGATTAACTTTGCTTTGAATCATAAAAACATTTTTGAACATTTTAATTACAGTGCATGCAATCATCGATATACAATAAGTTGTGGTGCAGAAAGTATTTAGTTTCAAGATCATTGATTCAGGATATGACTACCTTTACCTTCAATGTCAGAAAATGAACTCTAGATAAATCTCTCTTAACCCATAACCTTGCATAAAGACTACCCACTTAATCACTCATTGAGCAGAAGATTTAAGAAATCAATGGTATAAAATGAGAATTGGTTGTGAAAAGCTTTTTTTTTCTCTCTGTCACAATTTTGTCTATCATCATATCAAAGAGAAAATGTTAATAATAGTATACTGAAATTATTCTTGGATCATAATAATTGACACATAAGTCAGGTATATTTTCAAAATGGAGAAGACACAGAAACACACATGGACACAAGAGTAATTGTGTCTTCATTGTCCAAATTGAATGTGTAATATGAAGAATATGTGGTAATTCTGACTGAGACTAATAGTTTCTTAACTAATTTTGAACAATCAGTCTTAAAAAAGAGTGATAGCGATACCATAATCCTTTACTCCACAATACCACTTCAGCTTATATTGAGCCATTTATCCTTTTGTCACAATGGTTTCTACCAAAGATTGTAAAGGAAATGCATCTTTTCATTGAAGATACATTATGGTAAACAAGCGCATTTTTGAGCTTTTTGTGAGCTTTGTGTGAGCTTTTTTGTAAGCTTTTGAATGTGCAGAGTATTTTCCTTCCCCAAGATTTCTGGAGAACATGGTGAAATAGAAATATCTAGATCGTTCACATATCTAGATGGGTCATGGCCGCTCATTAAAGATTCATCCATCATTAGGCCTGTAAGACAACAGCATTATTGGTGGCTTTATCATCAACAATTATTGATTGAAATACCTGAGAACCCTTTATCTGACACACCTGTAGAAAAACAATCAGAACAATCAACCCACTCCCTCTTATCCCATGACCAAACAATAACCACATTTAACCACTTTGTTGCAGACGACTCTGGTAAACATTGTGGGAAAAGGAGAAATTGCTCTTAACGAGCAATTTCTCCTTTTCCCACAATGCTTTCTGCCCTGTTAGAAGATTATTTTCCAATTTCAGCACATTTTGAAATGTTGTCTGCAAACTCTAAATTTTGGACAGTCGAAAATTTGGGTTTGGTAAAGGGTTATATGGGACTTTGTAACTGGTCCAAATTGAAAGCAGTAGCAGATGGCAAAAGATATCATGAAGCAATAGTTACAATATACATGTTCTTCATGATATTTGATGAAAACCACTGTGTCAAACGAATAATTACTCATTAGTAGCAAATTTTGCATGGTGTCACAATGTTTTCTTTAGACTGCAGCAACAAATGAATCAAAGTATGTTAATTGTAATTGTATTAAGGGGTTAAGGGGACAGTATGAAGTGAGAAATTTCTTTTATTCAATGAATTAGATTGTTGTGAATATTGTTTTACTCAATTTCCATACTTATAACTGTTGTCATCTGGTTATTTGGACCAGACATTAATTCCCTTGGTTATACATTTCGTGCAATGTGGATGTCTTCAAAAGACAGTGGCTGTTCTAGCAATTGATGTTGTTGTATCAAACAACCAATTTGTGTTTGTAGTGAAAATGTTCAGTTAAAATGTTAATTTTACTGTGTTTATCTGTATTTAAATCAAGGAGTCCTATGTGACATCAATCTGAACACATCGGGTTTATCCAATAGAAAAACACCTCTGAAATAATAGGGATGACGCCATACTGTTTCCCGCGAGAATGACGTCACTTTCTTTCGTTTCTAAAAATAGATCTTGAATGTAAAATCCAAAAAGTCGTTAAATTTGATTGAGGAAACAAGTATACATGTCACAACAACAAGTTCGCCATTTGGTATGAGTTACTGATCAAAAGTGATTAAAAAGGATGTCCAACACTTCCATACAGATTGAACTACTTAACATGCACGCTTAGAAAAGGTGTTCATTGGCGGATGCCGATTTACCCGAAAAATTGTAACCCTACACTTATATCCGAGGTGTATTTCACAGCTCACGGAAATACCCGAGTAGTTCCGATTGATGTGACATAGTGGTTAAGTTGTAGGACTTGCAACACCTGAGGTCTCGAGTTCAATTCTCATCAGCGGTGCTTGGATTGTTTGTTTGAGAGTCTGGGCACTGCATAGCCCAAGCCTAGTGGTGTTGAATCTCATTAAACTGAAATATTGTTGAGAATACATTTAACTGCCATACATTAAAAGTTTTTGCTTAACCCTTTACCAAACACCAAATTTTCGACTGTCCCAAATTGAAAGAGTTTGCAGACGACATTTCAAAATGTGATTAAATTGGAAAGTAATCTTCTGATATTGCAGAAAACATTGTGGGAAAAGGAGAAATTGCTCGTTAAGAGCAATTTCTCCTTTTCCCACATTGTTTTCCGGAGTCATCTGCAACAAAGCGGTAAAATGCCGTTATTGTTTGGTAATGGGTTAAATGATTATCAAAGTAAAGGGTAAACATGCTGATAGGAGATACAGAGACGGGGTCTTTTCCTTACAAAGATAATGAAGGATGTATATGGTGTCTAATACATGGGCATTATATACAGCGATACTTCTGACTTATATAGGCGTTTTTGTGAAATTCAAAGGACTTAACTTCTATGTTTAATGACATACTATTTAAGGGATTGAATAGGGTGAATATGAATTCCGTATTGAATTTGTGAATGTCTTACTTTACGTTTGGTGTTTTATGTGTTGGTAATAGTTCATTAACTTATCTGTTCTGATTTGCAATTGAAGATACATGGACTGGACATAATACATCTGACTTATAAAGGTGTTTTTGTGAAATTCAAAGGATTTAACTTCTATGTTTAATCACATACTATTAGAGATTGAATAGGGCGAATGTGGATTTCATTTCGTATTGAGTTTGTAAATTTCTTGCTTTCTGTTTGGTGTTTTATGTGTAGGTAATACTTCATTAACTAATCTTTTCTGATTTGCGATTAAAGATGCATGGGCATTACATACAGTGATACTTCTGACTTATAAAGGCATTTTGGTGAAATTCAAAGGATTTAAATTCCATGTTTAATGACATACTTTTTAAGGGATTGAATAGGGTGAATGTGGATTTCATATCGAATTGGTGAATTTCTTTATGTTTGGTGTTTTATGTGTTGGTAATAGTTCATTAACTAATCTTTTCTGATTTGCAATTGAAGATACATGGATGTAATACATCTGACTTATTAAGGCGTTTTTGTGAAATTCAGAAGTTCAAACTTCCATGTTAAATCACATACTATTAGAAAATGAATAGGGTGAATATGCGGATTTCTTATTGAATTTGTGAAAATATTTTGTCAATTTTGAATTTGTGAATTTCTTGCTTTCTGTTTGGTGTTTTATGTGTTGGTAATAGTTAATTAACTGATTTGCAATTGAAGATACATGGATATAATACATCTGACTTATAAAGGTGTTTTTGTGAAATTCGAAGGATTTAAATTCCATGTTTATAATCACATACTATTAGGGAGTGAATAGGGTGAATGTGGATTTCGTATGGACTTTGTGGAACTTCTTGCTTTCTGTTAGGTGTTTTATTTGTTGTTAACAATTCATTTATTTCATCTATTCTGCTCTGCAATTAAAGATTTCAGAAGTGGTTGTTAGGACTTAGTAGAATAAATGCATATGTAGTATGAATAAAGTGTTGTGCTTTCTGTTTCTTTCAACTTATTTTCATGGATTCTTCCTTTTTTGAAGTGTTTCTTAACACACATTAACGTGAAAATGATAGTTTAAGTATTTTGTTAAGCTGCCAAAGCTCCTCTCTTAATAAGATATTTTAGATAAGATTGAGGCACAAAATTCTGTACAAGGGTTTTATGGCAAATATTAAGCCTTAAGGTAGTGCACAGCTATAATACTTCACTAGAAATTTATACATGTACATCCACATACAGTATTGGACTGTTGATCAGCTTTTTACCTTATAAGGTATTCTGAAATTTGTTATGTGTCACTTTCTTAAATGTAAACTATTCTTTCTTCAACAAAATTTAATGTATTAAAAAGAATTAAGAATTTGATGAAGGAGATGCATGTCAACAATGGTTATGAATGTATGCGCACACATACCACATTAAATCCCTTAGTATATGCTAAAAATAAATATTACCTTTTTTACGCAAGATTACCTTTAAGTACATCCCTTTACCCCATTTTCTGACAACCCAAAACTCAAAAAATTAATCTGAACTAAACTGAAAAATAAGCCAAATTCTTTAAAATCTTCTAATAAAACAGAAAATATTATAGAAGATAGAAAATTCTTAAATTGTAGTAGTGTTTAAATGTAAAAGGCCTCAGAAAGGTTAATTTTGACTGTCAAAAGCTTCCGTTAAGTGTCAATATACAAGTTTAATAGCTACTGGTTATTTTGAGGGACTATACACATCAAACAAATATGAAAAACAAGGTTTATAAGTATTTGCTCACTATATCTATAAGTGGATGCAGTATTGAATGTGAATATTTATGGTGATTGTGAAGATTGTCATTCAATGACTTTTGGTGCTGTCTTGGTGTTTATTATACACAAAATTTCATTCATGTAGATTTAGATTTTGTTTGGTCAGTGTTTAGTGTTTCAGCGGCTCTAAGTGGTGTTAATTGGACAAAAATCCGTTTTGAAAGTGCTTAGAATGGATTACAAGTATACATTGTATCAATCATTTGTGCTTTGAGTGTCTTTTAGTCAAGTTTGCTGAGATAAACTAGGATTAAAATGAGTTAAAGGAAATTAGAGGGTGAAGCTTGTAAGCTATCATTATTATGGTTTACCCTCTTTCTTTAAAATTACCAAAAAGCTTGATTTGATTCGAAAACTGTGATACAAAGACAAGATTCTTGGGATTGCTTTCCATTGTTCTATATTTGTTTGATGGACTAGTTGTTTTATTTCTTTGATAAATCTTAATTTGATTATTGTCTGTTGGATTGAGGACTTCCATATTCGAGATCAACATTTATCTCAGATTTTTCTCGGCCAATACAGAGTTTCTCATACCATTTGATATATCCTGAGCCTTAGCAATGCCTTTCAATTCAAGTTCCATGAAAACATATGGCATATAATAGTGTGTTTGCCATGTTAGGAAGGAAGAAACGTCTTCCATTCAACCAAGCAACACACAATCCAAAATCTTGTAAACATGTTTACCCACTATTTGTACAAAAATGGTGTAAGATTGAGTGGTATGTTACATTGTTTATGCTTCAGTGCACCTTCCTTGTTAATGTTATGATAGTTTACCCTGTAAAGAGTTAATAGCTTTACAATCGGATAAACCCAAACTTTTGTAATGTTTAGTACATGTAGTTAGGCATTGTAAGTTGGGTAACAGAATAAACCACTACTATCACTAAAACTCAAACTATGGTAATGTTTGATTTAGTTCATATATAGCAACATTCCTGAATCTTAATATGCATTGAATTCTGTCAAGATAGATAATTCAAGTATTTACTTGCTTGTAACATTTTAACGCATAATATTATTGAAACATTGCAGTTATATGTGATGATTTCGTTTGCCAACTGGTCAAAATAATATTTCACACAGTAAGAGGCTGGCCATGTCTTGAAGTCCAACAATTATAAGGCACAAACAAGGTATTAAACCCCCCTTCACTTCCAAAATAATGCCCTAAAAATTAAATTATCAATTATCTTTACACAAAAAGATTGGTTCATGAAGGTATCATTGGGAAGGTAGGAGATATGAAGCCTTGTGAGGCCAGAACATTAAATTTGTTATTAAGTTTATACAACATGATTGGAACTTTGTTTCTGTTTGTTCTTCAGGTTCATGGATAGAATAAGTTTGTTTGTTTTTTTAATCAAACTTGATAAAGGTAGTCACTTGTTATTAGAAGAATGGAGAGAATTGGTTGATGATGATTAGGTATGGTTATATTAGGCAGTTTTGTCCAGTTTTTGGTCTTCCATTTTTGCTTTATTTGGCTTTATTCATTTTCTGCTGTCCTTTCACTTTGTGATGATAAAAATACTTGCCTGTTTGTAAAAATTACATCATGATTTTGAAAATGTTGGCAGTTTTGTCCATATTTTGGCCTTCTATTTTTGCGTTATTTTGCTTAACCCTTTAAGGTATAGAGATAAGGCTTATCAGTGACACCATAGGTATAAACCATCCGACAATCGGAGATCATTAACGCATACATAATCAGTCACCCTAGGTACCTATTTGCACAGGATTATCTCCGATAATTGCCACTGATTTGGGTACTGTTAATCAAACCAAAATTAATGCAATTTTCGTTAATCCAATAGGTTTTCACAAAGAATAAAGGACGATGAGAACAAAATTTCCTTTTAGTTGATGTTTTTTTCTTTTTTTAATGATACATACATATTAAGATAAAGGTGTAGAAAATTAGACAAACAATGAAACTGTATATTGCGGTGTGAATTATACAAACTTAAAAGTAATAAAATGACGTATGTGTTCCCCCTGAGAGATCCCTAATTTGTTTTTCTGCTTTGTCATCAATTGCAGAGAATTTTGTTGACGAAAAATGCCATTCATGACGGTAGATACATGCTTTGACTTTGTATATTTCTCAACAAAACTGAATCGTTCTCTTTCCGTTAAAACCGCTTCCAAAATAAAATAAAATGTTTTACACCGCAATATTGCTTCATAAAGTAGTAAAACCTGGTCCTCTTATACATGTAAAACTGTAAAAATCAATTCATTATGGCAACGAAACATGGTTATGTTTCCGTAAAATATGTGTCCATGGGTGGTGAATCTACCAAAAGCTCGTTGTTGTAGTCAAAGTCCAAGGAATAATCTAATTTGCTTGTCCGCGAATTGGTAAGATTTGTCAGTATTTTATCATCTTCATGCTCAAAAGATCGATCAAATGACTGCTCTGAATCTACATTGATGTCTGACCTGCGATCAAAAGCATCAAAATTGACATAATACTTTAAGAAGCCGTCTTTATAAAGTTCGCTATTCGACAGCTTTATTTTCATTCGCCTTTCAACTTTAAACAACAGCTCCGTGTCATAAACATCCTTAATGGGTCGCGTGCCGTATGCTCGCTCTCATTTTAATTGGATAGTATTTTTAGAAATGTGTTCATATTCTAAAGAATTGCATGAAATCCTTATCGAGTCTTTCAAATCGGCATTGTTTTGATCTTTTATGACCGGATACTGAAGGCCTCTCATATTAATTGGGTTGGTAATTTGAATTCCCTTCATCTCAATTTGATAGCGTCTTTTTCAGAAGGGTGTCGTGGGGCCATTATCAAAAGATTCTCTAGAGCAAAAGTTTAAACTTTGACCCTATGATTTTATCATCGGAAATGAAAGAAAACACATTTATTTAAAAGGAAAAGGAAATTTGGAGAAAGTGATGTGTGTGTTTATGTGTGTAATAAAGGGTTAAAGTTCAATCAAATTTTCAGCTGTCAAAAAGCGTTCTATGCGGTAATCGATAGAACGTCAAAATGGGTTTTATATGGTAATAGGTATAACGGCGAAAAGCGTTTTATGCGGTAATCGATAAGGCGGCGAACGGCGCTATATACCGTAAAGGGTTAATTCATCTTCTGTCATACTTTCACTTTGTGATGATAACAATGCTTGCCTTTTTGTAAAGGTTAAAACATTATTTACAAATGTTTGAAAATGATATTTTGGCAATTTTACTTAAAGGTGATGTGGATTTGTTCAACATAAACCTCTATGCTTTTGGTTTCCTATTATGCTAAGAGGCTGGGGCATAGAATTTTCATTATAACCATCATAGGTTTTTCTTGAAAAGGCTTAGGTTTTGGTTAGGCTCTTATATAAAATTACAGTAAATATTCATTGGTGTTTTGAACCTTGCTGGTTGCTTTCAACTCTTATTATTCATAGGAGTGACTTGTGTTGAGAACTTAAATAACTGATGAAGGTTATGTCAGAAACATATAACCAGGAAGATAGTGATCCAGACAGTAACAGTGACAATGGCATTGATCTTGACACTAACAGTAACAGAATTGTAACTGTTGTTTTGCTGGGATCAGCCAAGTTAAACACAGTGTCACATCATGAACATCTACGTTGTGCGAAACTGGTAAACCCCTTAGCTAGACAACTATCAAAGGATAGTCACTCTGGTGTTAATGGTAACGGTGTCAGGAATAGTTTGATTATTGAAGTGGAAGAAGAAGAACCTGAAGAAGATGTTTATGAAGATCAAATGGAGAGTGAGCTTGAGAGTAGCATTGAAGCTGTGCTAGATGCAGACGTAATTGAAGAATCCGATAATAACTCTGAAGGATTTGAAACTGCTACAATTGAACACACCAATTTAGAATTTCATGGAGGTTTGAATGAAAAGACAATTGGTACATATCATTCTGAAGTTAGTTGTTTCCATGTTGGTATTGATGGAGCAGTGATTAATTATTCTGAATTTGATATTGAAACTGAACAGCACTTCGAAGGGCAAAGTCTTACAGTGCTAGGATCACAGGATAAGCTCAGGTTTAATGTGGATGAACAAAAAGATAATAAACACATAACTAATGATTCTGAAGCTGAAATTGATGAAACCGTTTTAGATTTAAAGTATGAAAATTCTGTTACTGACAATGACTGGACTGAAAATAGAGAGGCGTCTAATGGTACAATTGTTGAAAGTATAGAAAAGGATTTAGAAATCATAACATTAACAGCTTTAGACAATATTTCTAAGAAAACATCAACAGTTAACTCCAACATGGATGATAGTGTAGAGGAAAGTGAGAGCTCTGATCAGGTAAACTTAGCATGGCCAGGATTTGTTAACCCATTACCAAACAAAAAGGACATTTGACCAGTTTGTTGCAGAGGACTCTGGAAAACATTGTGGGTAAAGGAGAAATTGCTCTGAACAAGCAATTTCTCCTTTTTCCACAATGTTTTTTGCCGTATCAGAAGATTGATTTTCAATGATTTTCAATCTTATCACATTTTGAAATGTCGTCTGCAAAATCTTTCAATTTGGACAGTCCAAAATTTGGTGTTTGGTAAAGGGCTTAATCCATAGACCTATGGACACAATGTAGTTTGGTGTAATACACCAGCCTTGATGAATCTATCAAGGTGCACTAAAGATAACATCTTTTGAATCTAGTTATTGAATTATTTACTGAGGGGTATCTTAAGGCAGGATATTTTTTATTGTTCTGTATTGGTGGGTAATTTAGGGAGACGTTCATAGCTAAAATGATTCTTGAAAACTGGGTTCAACTTGTATTTTAAAAAATATAGATAGAATATGGCTGCAAAAGTAGACAACAATAGTGGAGAACAAGATGTTTCAAAAAGATGCTGATTATGATGTATTTTTCTTCAATTAAGTCTTCTCATTGTGCATTTAGTTAATTAAACTCATTCCCCTACACGGGAATTCAACTGTGATGACAAAAAAATAGCATGAACAAAACAAAAAGTTTCCCTCTTTGATATTGTTTAACAAACATTGTGACAAAAAACATATATTTATTCATTTGATGGTTTCTTGCATCTTCTGCAGAAGATGAATAAAAGTAAGGTACCATGCATTAACGGGTTAAAGGAAAAGTTAATGTAAATGAAGAGGTTAAAACTTTGCTCCATATATGCAGTTGAAATATATTGCAGGTATGAAAGAAAAAATGGAGTTGAATTAATCATTGTTTTATTTGACATATTAATGATTTTTGTAGTCAATACGGTTGGCATTTATTGTGGTCGGCAATATGAAGAATGGGATATATTTGTTGCACAGCAAATGTGACTTTCATGCTATTTTTTAACCTCATTGCAAAAGATAGCAGTTAATCATCAAGTGTATTTGATATACCGGTACTTACTTTAAGCCGATGATACATAAGCATTTTATTGTGGGATTAAAGTGAAAGGAAAACAGTGTCAAATAAATCATAAAGCATAAAAGGAACAAGTTCATAAGGTGTCATGATTACTTTTCTGATTATTATGTACCAAATGATTCAAGGGGAAGTAAGAAAGGTAAACATAAAATACCATTGTTTCAGCTATTAACTCCCTTGATAAGGAAAACTGCAAGTTGTTAATAACTCATCTGACCTTTGAATATGAGCAAGGGGCAAACATTTTATGGAAAGACGATGACTTAGCTTAGCTTTTGTGGGCACTTAAGACTTAGCCTTATTGAAGAGTATATGCCCAATTCTGTATATGTTTGGTTCCTAACTTTAGTTAAGATTTTAATTAGGTAAATAAATAAATGTACAGGTGTTTGTTGCTTACTGTTCTAGTTGAATGATTGATTTGTCTCTAATAGTATCAAATAGTCAAGTGGTGGTTTTGTGTCCTTTAACATTTGTAATTGGCTTAGCATTCTGAACTCATTACAGGACTATCGTTAAGAACAAATTAGTTGATCATTTTCTTAATTGTACATATATATTAGTAAATATAATTTTTCAATTGATGACTAATTGCATTCATTTAGGTGACATTCACATCAACAAGCTTTGTGCTTCTAAGTCCGTCAACTGGCAGTGTCTTTGACAAATTCCAGGAGGTAATAGAGGTTTTAACAAGGCAAACAGTGTGGGAATTTTGACAGATGCAACCTCCCTTTAGAATTACTAACATAACCAAATTAATAATTACATTGTACTATAAAGTAATCTATGCATAACTGTATGTGAAAGTGTATTTATGTGATTTTGAAACTGATGCAGGTTTGTCTTATTTCTCTTCATGCGCCAACACCATAATGGCATTAAAAGTCAACATATGTTTTAAGTGCTCGAAATAGGAGGGAATCTTTGACGAACTAACTTCTTCAAATTTATTCTTTAATTCTATTGGCACTCATTAGAATTGTTCAAATGAGACAATTCTATATTTGCCAAATTGTTATGACCAATGCATACAGCATGTTAATCATCTTGTCACAGCCTCTTTTTAATTTGTTCTTTTATCAAAGCCTAGTGCAAGATTATTGTTGAAATTCATTCACAATGTTAAAGGGCTGACTATACTCTTGCATTAAGTCTTTGACATGTGGTTAGAGAGTTCACAAAAAAAAGAGATTGCGATATTACATTTTATAATCAAAAGGGAGGTGCATCTGTTTGAAATTTGGCTATAAATGAAATCCTGTCTTGAGCAGCCACTTTCAGAATGAATTAAATGTTTCGTACTCTACGGGATAACAGCCTAACCTATGCCCAGATGTGATATTTTGTAAATTATCTAAAATGAACAGCAGATGCCATTTTTGAAAATTAGATTGCATTGTACTTTTAGCTTTAAAGCATTGCGTCAAAAGGAGAAGTTGCTCATGTATGATGAGCATGTGCAATTTTTCCTTTTTTCACAATACCAACATTTCTTTGATGGTTTCGTTCCTGTTGCATTATAACATTTATACATCATCAGGGAAAGCATTAATACAGGAGATTTATCATGTTAAAAGCTCTTGAATAAGCTTTCTACATGACCAGTTTACTGTGTTAAGCTGACATTGTTCCTTGAAACAGCAGCCAGTGGCTCATTCAAGACATATTTCATTATAGCAAGAGGTAACAATAATCACTAAAGTGTGGTCTCACTAAGGGTGTAAACATGTAAAACCATTTCCCTGTTGAAATAATCTTATTTTGGCTTTATTTTGGGATTATTTGAAACCTAATTTATAAGTAGATCAAATTAAGTTTGAAATAATAGGGACTCTTGGGTTCATCTTTGGTCTATCCTTTAGGTTTGAGTGCAAATATGTATTCAAAAAAGCATCTTAGGTAATGACAAAAGAGGGAACAAATACATAAGATGAGAATTAAATTGTTTTCATATTTTCCTAGATTTGTTGATGGCTTTAAAGAACTTGGGGCCAAAAATAAAGAAAATGATTAGTATATATTTGCTTTTGAAGCCACAAGGCTGGCATGGCAGTGTTTTGTGAACACTGGATGTTTGCAATGTTGCAAAGTTTTGCCAATTGTTAATTAGTTCATAGAAACATGAACAAAAAAGGCTACTATCATTTTAGGTGGATTAACCTTTACATGTAAATAGGGGGATGTTCAGGAGTATCAAGGAGGGAAATGGTTATTTATCACATAAATATCACAATACATTTGTGTGTGTCACAATTTTGTCAAAAGTATTTTATATAAACAGAAGTGTTACATATAGAATTGCATTCAAGAGACAACCTATAGGTTATGCTCTATTTTAAGCTGTTATGGCTAGATTGTTGGGCATGACTCAACCATTCTTCTTGTCATTTGAATGAAATTCTAGATTTAATATACTATTACTTATTACATGCATTAAGCAATGGTTATCGTAATCTATGTAAATAAGTGGATAAAAGGGATCTATAGATATATCTGCTCTTTCTTTAATATCAGGGACATAAATGGCATTTCTTTGATATAAAGGGACATAACTGATCTAACTGTAACAAATATAAGAGAGTTACTGATCTTTCTGCAACAATTATAACTTGTAATAACTAATTGTTTTTTTGTGGCAAGCTTTAAAATGCGAAAACCAAAGAAGACGATTGTAAGATAAATGTCTTATTGGAAGATCTATTGTTACTGACAAGCTTTTTGCATGTTAATTTTTTTTAATAGTATAATGAAAGTTGCATTAATTTTAGCTTCATAAAGCATAAAACACCGTCTTTTCGTTAATTGTTTGTGCATAAGTTATCTGGCTAGCTCAACTTAATCAGCTTATAAACTTTATATTATATTGTCTTTTTTTCATATCAGGTTTGCTTTTTCTATCTTGAGATATAAAATACATGCTGTACTTTCCTTATTATTACACAGTGACATGTTTGTAACTTTAAGCCATGATATGCATGTATTGTGTGTGTTTTGTGTTTTGTAATCACTAAATATAATCATCTTCTTTCTGATTGTATAGAAGTATTATTTGAATCATATTGTATCACATACCTTTTTCATGTTCTATGTGCATTATCAATGTACCTTTGTATTATGCATATATTTTTCTTTTATCAGTTATTCTTATTTCAAATAACTTTCAGATCTTTTTATTTTCAAAAGTCCCATAGCCCACATAAAATATGCACCTTAGATGCATGCAAGATCTAAAGTTTAAGATTTTAATAGTTTTCATTTGTTTCACCTATAATGTGGTTGAAGTACTTTCTCATTTGTTGTTTTGGCAGATTCAATGAATTGTTTACCTTTGTAATACTGTATAACATCTGAGTTATCTTGTTACAACCAGTTGATACTGGCAATGCTGGCTCAAGTTATTTCAGACATTTTGGGATCATCCATGTTCTACCTTACCTCATAATTACTTTACTTAATATTCTTGCAGCAGATTAAGTTCTTAAAAGAACACCTGGATCACCTAAAGAGTTCATTTACCTTAATTGAAGACATTAATTGAGTTATAATCTTTCCTCAGGGATAATAAGCTTGGTCTAATGTTGCTGTGTTCAATAAGATTATTATAGCTGGTCTATGATGGGAGTAAAAAATGTGGTTGGGGTTTCCTGGTCCAAGTTTTTATTCTGACTCGATGTGGCCAATTAATGTGTAGGGTTTTTTAGGCAAGATGCTTAATTGTTTACAGAAACATAAGTAACGAAGCCTATCCTATCCCGTTGTATTATATAATTGATAGAGACAATGATATTAAATCAGAATAGATAAATCAAGTATGAAATGATCCTTTTTATCATCTTTGATAATTCAAAGCCTTAGTTGGGCTTTTTTTCTACTACAGTAAAAAAAAGTTCTTCAACAGTACAACAGACTAATTGCAATAGTATAGCATTGACTTACGAAGCACGGCTATTTACCAGTGTCTAAACATAATGCTAAGAAGTTGTGAGAGTTTAAAAGACCAGCCCATCTCATTTTAATATTGAAAAAAAAAAGCATAATTGCATTAGTAACAATTCATTGGAAGCATCTCTTAGTGACCCCTGGAATGATGTGTCACTTGATAATATTTTACTTGTGCTTGAGATGCATTGATATATCCATGATCTTTTTTACGCTAATAACTTTTTGACATTTGGTAAAACAGTATCCAGCTTTACAAGTTGCTGTTAACAGAAAAAGTTTGCAAGTGAAAGAAATGTCCTTGGAAAGTTTTGTACAGGTAAAACAGTTAGCAAAATGCCAAAACTTGTATTGCAAATAGCTTGTCTTGGTCGTACATTCTTCCCCAAGATATTACTTGCTGTTTTTTACAGCATATTGCCAGCATAGTCAGTAACTCTTGGTTTGGGCAATCTGAACTCATCAGGATTTATCCAATGAAAACACCTTTGACATAATATGGAAGATGCCATGTTGTTTGTTGCGAGACTTCTTTCAACGACTACCGGTACTTTCGTTTTCAAATATAGATCTAAAATGTAAAATCTTAATTGTCATTAAATTTAATTTATAAAAAAAATATATAGTTATTCCACTACTTAAAACTTCACATTTATGTAAAAGTTCTGAGTTTCTATTAGAATTATCACAGCCATCCTTGGGAATAATCATAAATGCAATGTGGTTCATAGGTTTATTGTTTTCTAACAGAAAAGCTCTTCTTTTATAAAACACATGTATATTGTCTTAATAAATAAATTTCGTCAAAATTTAAGAAAAAAAGAGGACACTTATAGGAATGTCAATTAAACTGTTCAAAATTTTGTTTTAAAGTTTTCTTAATAATACATGGCAACAAAAATAGAAACATGTTTTAATTCCTTTCTATAAGAGAAAGTGTTTACAGTTAGCAAATAGAATACCGGTAACACAATTTTCCAGGAAGACTGTCGGCTTATAAGCCAGTAAAGTGCTCTCTCTATAGAATGTTGATGGGTAGGAGTTATGGTACAGTGCTTGAATTTTAAAAAGGCAAAAATTACCTGCAGCTGAACAAACCAGAAAACATTTTGATGAAATAAAAGCTTCTGAAGCTAGCTTGTTTCTAAACAAAGTGAATTGGGATTTTTTTTGGTATGAGAGTGAAATTTTAACCAATATGTCCTTACTAAGATGACTTATGCATATAAGGTTGCAAGGTCTTCTTTTTAAGAATATCATACAAAGCTCACCAAAATGATTTTTTCATATACTTAATGGTCTAGGAATTAAATGGCGAACAAAGGAGTGAAATTCAAAGGCTTTGATGAAATGCATTGAATGAATAATTTTAGATCAGCATGGGTGATCAAGGTGGCCATTGTTCTGTACACCTCAAGTTGACTTTGCCTCTTGAGAGATATTCTTTACCTCTGTAAAATGAAAGTTAATTAAGCCTTGAAGTAACCAATATCTTTGACCCACACAGGCTAATATGAAGTGATTCAACAATTTTGCAGAAAACCTAGCTACAACTTTATTGTATTCACTCTGTCTTGTTGGTATATCATTAGAATCATATGTTGAGCTGAATCTAATGAATTAATACCAGTAAGAATAATAGTTTGAAACACTGCCACAACAAGACTCTTGACATGCCTCATAATTTTGACCTCTGAGTTGTAACTGATATTTCTGACTCTCTCTTGCCCTTTTAAGTCTCTTGTGGTATGGTATCCCCTTTCCCTAAAGCATCAATCCATTCACCTTTTCTTTGCTTCCACATTAGAAATTGTTTTTGCAAGCATTCAGGTGTGACAAAATCTGATTTTGATTTACGTGTCAGTGAATGCCAAGACCTTTTCTGCACTTGTCAATTTAATGGTTGTAAAGTAAATTTCAGTAAAAACTCAATGTCTGTTAACCCATTACCAAACAATAACGACATTCAACCACTGTGTTGCAGATGACTCTGGAAAACACTGTGGTTTTCTACTCTATCAGAAGATTGTTTTTCAATTTCATCACATTCTGAAATGACGTCTGCAATCTCTTTCAATTTGGGACAGTTGGAAATTTGTTGTTCAGGAAAGGGTTAAGCACTGTACGTCTTACTTCCTTGTTCTCTGAGATACCCATCAGGCACCCTTTGATCCTGTTACTTACAATATAACTAGACTGGAATTCTTTGACAGACAAAACTTGTAAAAGTACCTGTCTTAACCAGCCACCTTATTTATACAGACAGTGGCTTTAATGTAGAGTGTGGGTTCTAAGCTTAATACAAAAGGCTTAGCTAAGGCACATTAAAAGTTCCTGCTGGAGCATTTAATGATCCTAGCCTCTTGCATTTTAAGCTGTTTACTGGTTTATTTTGTGATCCTTTGCTTCAAGTATAAATATCTAAAGCTTTGCTGCATAAAAGTGAAGCTGAAATACTGAGCTGTGTGTTTATCGAAAGTGGAATAGTGTCAGTTAATTTGAAAAAAGTGGTGTTTTCAAGAATTAGAATAAATGTGTTTCATAAAGTAATATGTGAATATTTTTTTTCAGTGTTCCATAATAAATTACATCACCTGTTGTTTACCTCCAACTGGTATATTGTATAACTGGCATCTGCTAGTATCTTCTCTTGTCAAAATTTAGATTCAGTTTGACAGTATCAGCATTAAAGATTGTGTTTGAATCAATATTAATAGTGGTCTGCATTCTGCATAGTGTTCAAAAGTTTTGATAAAGAAAAACGAAATAAGTTAGGTTATAGGAATTTATGTAGGCAATCTCATTTTTTTTTTTACTTTTTCTTTAAGAACCATTAATTTTTCAGAACAGAATTTATATTAATCACATGCTTGTGTTTAAGAGTGCTTAAAACAAAACTAATAAAGGAACAATTGTCAATATACTAGAAGTGATTATTACAGAATAGTGTAGATATAAAAAATGTCTTCATTAAAATATGGATTAAAACCTGTAAAAAAGACTAATAAAGTACCTCCTATTTCTTCTAAACCCAAACAGGATGGTGACAAGAACAAGGAAGATGTGGTTGTCAAAGAAACAGAAGTTGGTGAGTTACTTTTCTTGTATTATTTGATTCTATTACCACATAAAGAATGTCTAAATGGTTTAAATCAAGATACCACAGCATGGGGGTTCAGTGCAAGTCTGTAGTAAGTGCTTTATGGTTTTGAGTGTCTTTCTATAGTCTTGCTTTGAACCTCAAATGTCTTTTGTCAGCATTGTTTCAACTTTTACTTTCTCATGGCTTTAAGCCATTTTTTGACATTCATTCTATGTATGCACACATTGATGCCATATTCTGTTTGTTGTAATTTGTAAAGCAAATAGCAATATTGATTGCCAGCTTGCTTGATAAAGATAGATCGAGATGAGTTGAGATGAGAGAATGGTTTTTGGAAAGGTGCGTCAGCTCCTTAGTCCATTGAATTTACATACCACTTTTTGAGGGACGATACTTTATCGATACACAAACAGCGGTCTGACCCCAATTACTCATTAAACATCCATCTTCGCTGTGCGGACAAATACCTTCTTGGAACTAGGAATGTTTGTCTATCCATCTGACTGTTTTTCTATCTCTGATTGTCTGTGACTATGTTTGTCTTGTGTTTGACTTGTGGATGTAACTTGACCATTGTTAGCTAACAGAATCATGGTACAAAGAAGGCTTATAGATATGACTCCTATGATATAAACAACTAAGATCCACGGGCATGATACACAAATCAATCAGTTATCCGCATAAAAAGCGCATAAAAAGCGGAGGCAGTAGATTAAGGATAATTTGTAAATATAGATTTCTTAACCCAGTTTAAATGTAACCTACATCAGAATGACATATTGATCAGTTTATGTTATATTCCAAATCTCGACATTGTATCAAACAATCCTAGATACTATATCTTGAGGGTTCAATGTAAGACTACTTTAAGTGCTTCACATTTGAGTAAGACTTACTATGTAGTCTCAATCTGAACACATCGGGTTTATCAAATGAAAACACCTCTGAAATAATAGGGATGACGCCATATTGGTTCCCAGCGAAATGACGTCACTTCACTTTCATGTTTAAAAATAGATCTTAAATGTGAAATCTAAAAAGTCGTTAAACTTGATTGAGGAAACAGCTCTACATGTCACAACCACAATTTTGACATTTGGTATGAGTTACTGATAAAAAGATTATTAAAAAGGATGTCCAACCCTTCGATACACATTGAACTTTATTGTAACTTAACTTGCACGCTCAGAAAATGTGTTAATTGGCGGATGCCGATTTACCCGAAAAATTGTAACACTACACTTATATCCGAGGTGTATTTCACAGCTCACGGAAATACCCGAGTAGTTCCGATTGATGTAGTCTTGCACTGAATCTTGGATTGTATATGCTTTAATATTGAGGATTCAATACAAGACTACTGTCAGTGCTTCATATCTGTGCTTACCATATAGTCTTGCATTTACCATTGAATTGGTTCAGTACAAAACTGCAGTCAGCTAGTGCTTCAGCACAAGACTATAATAAGTACATCAGGTTTGTCAAGGACTGTGTATAAGTCTTGCATGGAACCATATTGTGCTTCTTGGATGCTTGGTCTAAGTCTAAATTATTGGAAACACCAGTTTAGCTGTACCTAGAATAAGCTTGGTGTCACAAAAATAATAGGTTTATTGTTGATCTGATGAAAAAAAAAAAGATTCTACCATGTTACATGTTGTAAATTATCTTAGAATGGTTTCACTCAGCTGATATTATAATATAAAATCATTACGGCTTTTGACGAAATTTAAATAAAAGGCTTTCAAATGAAATGAAAATGAAACAAAGTAGTGGAGAACAAATTGTAAGAAATTTTGAAAATCATATCCATCTATCTTGATTTGATGAATTAGTTTAGTCCCTTGTTGAAAACATTGGTGTGAAAAAGAAAAAAAAATACTTCTATCATTCATCATGTATGATAGGAAATAATGTGCGTTATAAATTGGTCCATTTGTTTCATATCAATTTGTTGCCCATTTGGATAAACCCCTTATATTTTCCATTGACAGAAGGATATATCAATATTATCAGAGGTTATTGCCTGCCAACCTAAGCATTCAACTGCATTCAATGTGATTTTGCTTTTATGTTTATTCATATTAGCCAAGCAGCCGAAAATGGGACTTAGTAAGACTCATTTGCTGCAGTAAGCACTATTAAGCCTTAAAGTGCTGGAACTAACTTCATGCTTATGCAAACAGGTTAGATCCAGGCCAGCTGCCAAGTAATATTGGCAGCTGGCTTTATAAATGTGATCTAACCTTTTTGCTACTGTGAGTCTGAGTAGTTTTCTTTATCAAAATTAAGCAGGTATTTAAGATTTTGGAAAGCAGACAGCACAAAAATCTTTGTTTTAGAAAATTACCCAGCATTCTGATGTAAAAGGACACAGATACAGAGGTTAAATTTCCTCTTGTCTATATCAATAGAACTGGGGCATCACACTGAAGTAACGTTTAATCCTTTACCAAACGGCATATAGTCGACTGTCCCATCTTGAAAGATTTTGCAGGCGACATTTCAAAATGTGATGAAATTGGAAGATAATCTTCTGATAGGGTAGGTAACATGGTGGGAAAAGGAGAAATTGCTTGTCACAAGCAATTTCTTCCTTTCCCACAATGTTTTCAAGAGTCGTCTGCAACAAACAGTTCAAATGTCGTTATTTCATATTAATGGGTTAAGAGACCTTTTCTCATGTAACAGCTTGCAATACATTTGCCAATTTGGCCCTTAATGCTTGATAATACATTTCCTATAGATCCCTTATGATAATTTAAGGAAAAAGCTCCATGATTAAAAGCTCATAACAGCTTATCTCTACTTTTGTCTCAATGTTTTCTTCAGATAGCAAGGTTTTCATTTATTTCATCGGATTTTTTCATATGATTTTTAAATTGGACCAATGATATGAGTGCACAATTATGTGGTTATGGGTGAACACTTTAGTATTGAACGTCATTCATTCGGACTTAGACGGAATATTGAATAGTTGAGTGTAGAAATAGATTGGATATAATTCTAACTTTAGTTTGTGATTATTGAATGTTTTTACTTTAGTGGTTTAACTCATTACTCAAAAAAACTTTATCATGCTCAAACTCAAATTATTAGCAGATAATAATATGTGAACAATGTAGTATAAAGTTTTAACAATATTACTGATTAAGATAAGTTATTTAAGCTGATTGCTTAACAGTGTCTTAACGGTGATAAATATGCAGTACAGAACTTTTGAAACACGCTGTGAGCCTAAGAACATTCTTACTCAGGACCTTATACTAATGGTGAAATTATAGTATATGTTAATCTATTTGGGCAGCAGGTCACTTAGTTGTTTATAATTTATCTTTTCTTGTCCCTTTGTTGAAGGCTGTTGGTTTGTGACTGCTGTTGTTCATCAGACGGACCCAAAGATCTTTATCTGAACTTGTCCGTTTAATAATTTTATAGTGAATTTCAGTAAAAATTTACCTGTCCTTTAGGCTTTTGGACAAGCTGGGCAATTTGGACAATTGACTTTGCCACTCCTGCTAACTATTTCTTGTTCCTAAAGTGCTGCATTCCATCCTTGTTTATGATTATTCTAGCCAAGAGGCTGTGTAAATAACTACATGGTTAGTTCAGTAATGTTTCTCCAACACTCCAGCCCATCAGTCTTTGTTGTATTATAAAATTCCATGGCTGATGGCCAATCTCCATTGAACTTGTTTCATTGTGGTACCATGAGAGCTATATGGCATTTGTATTTCTGATTGTTTCCAGTTGTGAACTTCCTTCTTTTTACTCTTTGTCAGGAATACCTGTTAGACTTAATGACTGCCACATTTTTTATTGCTTAATGATCTGTACTATAGTATTGTGTTTAATGCTTGATGTTTTCTCACTTTGATCATTTGTTAATCAATGTGGATGGATAGAACTAGGGGTAAAACTCTGGTTTGAGCCCCACAATACCTTTTGTTATGAGATATGGTCCTTTGGTGAGACACTTTAGAGCCCTAGTCTAGTACTGATGAATCCAGGAAAACTGTAACAAAACTGAAAATTGTTGACACTGCAAAAAATCCCATATAAACAATTAAAACAGACATTATTGTTTCGTGAAAGAGACCAAGGATTTGACGTTAGAAATGTCTAGTATCTTAATATGTTTTTCCCAGATTTAAGCTCTGTTTAGGGCTCAAGTCATGATTTTATTACTCTTGGAATATGGCAGTTTTTCCATACTTTTCAACCATAACTGATTGCAAAGATTATAAAGTTGAGAAACTATATGTAGTATTCATTGTATTTGAAAAATCAATTACTAAGCACTGAAACTGAAATTCAATACAAGAATGACTGATATATATTTTTCCAGAATGCTGGTCTCGAAGGCTATTGTTTTATTAACTGACGCCTTTGACACAAGATAAATGTCCAAATGTTGAACAAAACCTTCGTTCTTGGCTTATTATAAATTGAGACTAGATATAAATATGATATGGCCTATATGTTAAATTCATGTTCTGCCCAAGAGAAGTGTGTATTATTCATTTGAATATGTCTTAATTAACATGTCATCTTAATTGAATACACCTTGGATTTCTTCCAATTTGTATTCTATGAAATAATTATACCTTGTCTACCATCATAATCTTCATTTAAATATATGTATGTTCAGCCAGTCACTAAAACTGTCAGTTAGTATTGGATTGAAATTCTATATATATATATATGCAGTGAGAATTTCCCAAAAACTCATTACTTTCATTCATTTGAATTTTTTAAGTTTTGGTCAAAAAGCACATTGATTTAATTTAGAAAAATATCACTGCATATGTACAAGTGCAAGGAGGATATATACCTGAACAAGCAACTTCAGGTTTCGTGACAATGCCTTAAACCTTTACCAAACACCAATTTCAACTGTCCCAAATTAAACAAGTTTTCAGATAACATTTCAAAATGTGATGAAATCTTCGGATAGGGAAGAAAACATTATAGGAAAAGGAGAAATTGCTTGTTAAGAGCAATTTCTCCTTTTCCCAGAATGTTTTCCAGAGTCGTCTGCAACAAACTGGTCAAATGTTGTTATTGTTTAGTACTGGGTTAATAAAGGTATGCCTCATAATAAATGTCAATGAAGTAAGGGGGTGAAAGAATCATTGAAATCATGGTGATAAAAGGAGGATTAGCTCATGATTACTGGGTCCCAGGTTCAAGCCCCACCAACACCTCTGGTTTCATGGGAGTGACTTTTGGCAAGCTACTTCAGAGCCCTGGCCTAGTACTGGTGGTTCCAGGAAAGCCGTAACAAAACTGAAAAATTGTTGAAACAGCATTAAATACCACACAAACAGACAAACAAAGCTCATGATGAAAAACTTAAAATGTTGGTCTGCATAATTCAGGCATTCTGTGGCTTTCTTTCTATGAAAGGGTTATCATAGAAGACGATCTTACCATGATAAAGCATACATATTTCTTTTCTTTTAAAAGAGTGCTCTGCATTTTCTATGCAAATAATGAGCAGTATTATGTAAATATGTGCAGTTCTCTGTGTAATACCTATTGAGATGATTCACAAAATTCATTTATATTTATAGCTGGAATATTGACAGATCATTATTATAAGATTTATAATCGTGAGAAACTTATTAGTGCATGTTATGTAGAATTGCGTTCAATATAATAGTTGAAAGAATAATTGAAGGTTGTTTGAGTCTAGCCAATGCACTGTATGGGATATTATATTATTCTTTGTGAATTGTGAAAGAGTGTAACTAAAGTAATAGTGTTTTAATAAAAGACATTTCTTTGTGATACCTTGCATTGAAACATATGCTGAAGAAGACTCTGTGAACCATTTTGATAAAAGGATAAACTGTTCTTCATGAACAATTAATCCTTTTGTCACAATGGTTTCTCCCAAAAATCATACATGTGGGCGATATTGGTGCATTGGTTGTGGGTGGCTCTCTTGTACCAAGGGTCCCAGGTTTGATCCCTGTAAGGTGAGGTGAAAATTGCCGGGACTATCCCACAAATCAGTGTGAGTACTGGTTTGATATCCAGGAAGCAAACATCAAGATTGAATTTAAGCATTAAGTTGGTTCAGGCACTATAAGGTTTTAAATATATTTGTTTGAATAGTTGTTTTAACCCAGGAATGCATTTTTACAAACAACGATATACAGTTTTATCAGAAATTCATTTTTGTATGCCCACCTGGGAGGCCATTTGAAGGGTTTGATTATCTTTTAATAATGTTCAAATCTTCTGATAAGAGGTTGAGTTAAATACAGTGATATAAATACTTTGGCATGGAATCTTGTGTATTGTTTCCTACTGTTCAGGTAAATGCCTTTTTCAACAACCTTTTGGTTACATCTTACACTTACAGTGACGCTTCTCTTATTCGCACTTCCTAGGGACACCTTTGTGAAGAACTAACTATAGTCTTGCAATGAAGCCTCAATATCATGTGTTTCCTTCAAGACGAGAAAAGCCTTCACATATGTGACTTGAGACACAAGGTACAAGACTAGAGTAAGCATATGAAAGATCAGTGAAATGACCTTGTCATTCTGTTGTAACCTGAATGGCTCAGTGGTTAAGGTGGTGGACCAGGGTTTGAGCCCCACTGACACCTCTGGTTTCATGGAAGTGGCCTTAAATTTGGCAAGTCGCTTCAGGGATCTAGCTATGTACTGGTGGATCAAGGAAAGCTGTTTCATAACTGAAAAGTTGATAATACAGCATTAAACACCATATAAACATGAATTGATTTATGCCTTTAGTTAGTCAAAGGGGATTGTGTTTGGGCAGGCCCTGTTTCCCAACCCACAACTTACAAACAACAATTAAGATGTGAATAAATGAACATCAATTTGATTGAACCATGAGCTTTTCTTTGACTTGATCGAAAAGTTTTGCTTCTAGTCAAAAGCTTAAAATTTGTTTTACAAGTTTTTAATGGGACAATTAACCATGAGATGGTTTGTTAACTTTTTTGCCAACTCCTCAGTTTAGCCCACAAGCTGGTAAACTATTGAAATTTCATTGTTTAAAGCTGTTGCCAAGATAGACTTTATTGCTTGCGATACTCAAATATTTGTGAACCTGACAAATACATGTAAACTTTGATTAGTTCACCCTTTTCCATAAACCTTTTGATTCCAGAATCATTTCCAGCTACATTTGAGCACAAAAGGACTTAAATTATTCAACATGTTTTTAGGATTGATACATCAATCAAGCAGTTATGGGTTTTTCAGAGAAATATGCATTTTGTTTTTGATGATGCTCTAATGTTGAAAGCTGCATAATACCAATATGAGGTAAGGCGTAAGGTGTTGAATTGATACCTGACCACTATAGGTAGTTGTTTGTTTGAAAGAATCTCTATCATCAAAGGAAAAACTGAAGCAGTTCTAAAGAGATTGTTGGTCATTGTTTGCAATATTTAGATAAAAGGGCAGAACAATCATGTGAGTTGTCTAGTTAACCCTTATAATGCTGGGTATTTTTCTAAAAATAGATTTTTGTGTTGTCTGCTTCCCAAAACCTTAAATATCTGCTTGATTTTGATAAGGAAAGTTACCCAGAGTAACAATCATGTTATATCACAGGCCAGCTGCCAATTTACTTGGCGGCTGGGCTGGATCTTACCTGTTTGCATAAGCATAAAGTCAGTTCCAGCACTATAAATATTAACCTCCATTCCTCAATGCGGAATCTTGTGACACATATCCAACAAGAAAGTTACAGCACTTATGCTGCAGTTATGAAGTATGTTAAATATGATTGCCCCTGTGGAATTGAATATAAATTGTTGTAACAAAAGGATATATTGGTCATCACAAGCAGAATTACTCTTTTTTACTCTTCTCCAAAAACAAAAATCCCTGTGTGTGAGAATTGCCTAATTGGTTAAGTGAGTATTGAGGCTTCGGTGCAATAATATGGCAGGTATTTTGTGTTTGTTAAGCACATATTATAGCCTTGCATTGAACCCTAAGTGTGTGAGACAAATAGTGCCGATACAACTCAATATTCAGTCTTAATAAGTAAACAGAAATGTGCCCATGTCAGGCCCTATCAATAAAATTGATGTGTTTGCAGATTTCCATATATGGTAACTTTCACTCTTCAAATCTACTTAGAACTACTGGGTAATATTTACTTGTTTTTACTTTTACATCTAACTAACAGTATTTAAATTATATTACATTGCTTGTCTCATTATTGATGTAACTTAAAAGCCTGAAAGGGCTGATCTTAGCAAGTACAAACGTTAATCAACATTCTATTAGTCAGCCAAAGTGTCCTGCCTGGCCCAGTGGTTAAGGTGGCAGCACTTAGAACTCAGCAGTCCCTTTTTCAAGCTCCACCAATATCTTCGGTCACATGGGAGTGTCCTTTGGCAAGTCACTTCATATCCCTAGCCTAGTACAGGTAGATCCAGGAAAGCTGGATCATAATAGAAGAATAGTTATAGTCAGTCGACAAGCTATCTCATGAAACTCATGTCTAACACTTATTTCATTTTAAACCCTGTAAAGAGGGACCATTTGATTTCAAGTTCTTACTCTATAAGCACTTAAGGCCACGGAGGTCCTCCCCTACTGTTTTTACAAAATGAATTGAGTTTGTCAAAGGACAAAATAACTTGATGGTTTAGTGCAATACTATAGTACATGCTTCACGTTGGTGAAACAATTTCTATAGTTGTTCATATTGAACCCTTAAAATTAGTATGGCTTTTTCTTTACTAACGTTATGTGCAAGGCAAGACTATCATAAGCCATATTTGCTTTAGCAAATAACAAGTCTTAAATTGAAACTTTGATTAAAAGTACTGAACTTGAATTTGGCACAAGAGTAATGGGGATAACAGTATGACAAGGAAATCAAATTTTGTTTAAAAAAATAAGATTGGAGAATCGTAAGGAACCAGGAGGAGTAAATAAATGAAATACTGTTGTATATAAGAATCTCGAAAAGATTTTGCAAATGATGCAAATCCTGAAAACAATTAAGAACAGTCACAAGGTGCTATATGAGAGGGAACAGGCTAGAATGATAAGAAGACTGGGTGAACGTACCAGTAGGTAATATCGAAAAATTGACTTGGTAAAAAAAATCTTGCAATTTATCAGTTGACAAACTTTGTTATCAGAGTTTGAGTGCATATATTGCCAGTGAAACGATGTCAAAGGAGTCGATATTGGTTTAACCTTGTCTTAATGACAAAAATGTAGTTCAAGCTATAGAAAATCAGAAAGCCTTTAATAGTGTGTTAGGATGACTTATTACTGTGCTTTTCCGCTTTTGTTTCTTCAGTGGTTTTACCAACATTACTGGTATTGGATATATCAAATTTCTTCTTGTAAATCTGGAAAATGCTTAATAGTAAACAGTAGATCAGGGGGTTCCATGCAAGACTTTCGTGAGTGCTTCACATTTGTGAAGCATTTACTAAAGTTTTGCATTGAAACCTCCACATACATAACAGATTTTGTCAGTGTTACTCATTTAAATATCTTAATCGTAGATAGATCTACCTGACTCAGTGCGGTTATATTTGGGTTAATGAGTTGAACTACACCAATGAAGATAGTGATTTTACATTCAATAAGTGGATAAACCTATGCACATGTTGACCAGTATACAGTGATAATAAATAAGTGTGATCATTGTTTGTGTGCTGGGGACAACGGGTGACTATTTAGAATGGATGTGGAACTATCCAACTCCGCATGGAGTCCCTCCGGAACGGGAAGTTTTGTTAAAAATCGGAGAAATACCCTACAGACTGGAACATTGGGAACAGGTAATGGCTGTCAATAATCTATCTAGTCTTATGTTACTTTAGAAATCTATGTTGTCATTTTTTTAGAAGAAGATAATTTATTTTAAAAGTTGAGATCCCAAACTGTAAAATGTCCTGTAAATGCTTTTCCTCATACAAATATGCATTTGAAAGCACCCTTATCAATTAGCTCAAGACTTTCCTAATCTATATTAAGCAATATTTCCCTGACAATCAATGAAGGGATGTCCAAAGCTAAAGACCAGGTAAAGGTTTGTCTTTTATAACCATTGCCAGTCTGTAAAGCCACTTAAGAAACAGTTGCCACAAAAGGAAGAAGAAATTAGCAGCAGTTGGTTTCTGGCTCTTAGCTGTTCTTCCACTAAGATTTGAAAGATATGCTGGAGAAGTTCTTGAAAACCAATGTGACAAAAGGATGAATTCTTTATAATAAGCAAAGGTTCCTTCTATAATATTAGCTGGTATCCAATATCATAAAGAAATGTTTATTTTAGGCTGCTCTGGTCTCAATTTGAACTAGTGGCACAACTTACCATAATTTTGGGTCACCATGAAGGTATCACATGTATAAAGTCACAATATAATGAGGGTTCATTGCAAGGCAATATTTATGAAGCACTTAACACTCTCTTGCATTGAACCCTTGATGACCTTAGGATGATCTGATTGTCAAAACTGTGTAACAAGGCTTCAATACAAGACAATTGTTAGTGCTTAATGTTTATTGAGCACTTACTATTGTCTTGCATTGAACTACCAATAATCTGTTGATGATATATTTGTCAAAGCTGTGTCACACATGGCGCTGTCACCTTGCATTCACTAACTAAGGTAATACTGGTTCTATAGAAGAATTAAGGTGAAGGTCAGGTCACAAGTTATAGTAAATCATACCCCCCCCCCCCCTTTCCACATATGTTGCATTGTACAGCATCTGTATAAATGGTTTTTCTTAAAGCCATGTTATGACAATATCAAGAAGTTAAAAAAGCAGTTTCTTCTTTCCCCATTACTAATATATTTTAGCTCCGTGGCCTGGTGGTTAGAGTTTTAAACCACATGGCCTCTCTTCCCCCATGGGCTCAAATCCTGGTGATGGCTTTTGGATGTTCATGAGAGGCCTTCTCTGACTGACTTGCAGAACGCTGAATCTTTATCATAAACATCGGTTTGGATTGGGATTGGTTCTACCCGGCTTGACCAGACCTATGGGCAGTTGAGTATGGGTTCTTCCTCCATCGCTATGAGTCGGTCACCACAACATAACTGAAATAATGATGAAGCGTTGTAAAACCTATTTGAATATAACAATAATTAAGAGGTAAAAATGACACTTAGCAACAACCGTCGAATGTCATCAAGAAACAGTTTTCTCCTGTTGCACAAGGATATCAAATGCATGAAGGCCTGTTAGAGTGATAAATAATGAATGTGTCATTAAGATGATCAACTTCTCATATTACAATTCATCTGCTGCAAACGCTTATAGCTTATGGTAATATGGTTATACCTTTGAACTAGGAGGGGGTAAACGTTTCTGTCACAGATGTCAATCTCAACTTAACCATCCATGTATGTTTCATTGTTTGAATGATAATTACATTGTAATTGATTTCATTGATAAGAATAATATTCATATTTAACAGACTATTCTGTATTGTAATGATGAGGCCTTGTTATCTTACAGCCTAACAGCAAGTCTTTTTATATCATTCCCTTCTTTTAGGATTTTACAATTATACTAAATTAAAAGCAGGAGCAGTATAAGATTCGAGGCAGTCTCCCGACTGACTTACGGAATGCCGATGGTTCTACCCACCTTGACCAACCCTTGTGGGCAGTTGAGTATGGGGTCTTCCTCCATCATTAAGAGTCGGGCATCGCTACATAACTGAAATAATGTTGATGTGATGTAAAACCCATAAAAAAAAAAAAAAAAGTATAAGATTCAACATTATATGAAAAAAAAATTATCTCTTGGTTTTGATACAAAACCAGACAGGAAATTTCAATTCATTGAAAGGGTCTTACTTGCCCAGTGGTTAAGGTGGGGGACTTAGATCTCAGGGGTCCCAGCTTAGAGCCCGACTGACACCTCTGGTTTCATGGAAGTAACCTTTGGCAAGTCACTTCAGAGCCCTTACATAATTGAAAAATTGTTGATATGGTGTTAAACACCATACAAACAAACAATTTGTTGAAACATCTCCTTATGTGTTGCATTCAGAACAATCTTCAATCTGGAAAACAAAGAACAAATTACTCTGTTGAGCAATGACCAGTGAAGGTTGTGAAGATTGAGAAGAGAATTATTTGGTGAATTACTGTCTATGAATACATTGTTACATCAAAACAATTTGTTTAAATCATTATACTTATACTTTTTTCATGAAAGACTTTCTGTTGTGATCAGTTTGAGCAGTTTTGTAAATAAGCGTTGGGTTTTTAGTTACCTGCAAGCTTATCCCCTGAAACCCTGAGCTCAAACTACAATTATGAGCACAATCTTCAAACTATGGTGCCTAGCTAGCAGTTAACCACTCTCGATCTAAAAAACACATCTTTGTATGTAAATTGTGGTACTGTGACTATAATACCTTAGCATCTATAATCCTACACAAATATCTGCAAAATGCATTACTCTGAGTCATTATGTTACCTGGAATATATATACAAGTCCACCGGAGATGATAAGATCTTACTTTGTTTGTATTCTTAGACATTTTGGATGTAAAGATCCAGATGAGAGAGGCTTATTTCAACGATTTATTCTTTATGGTTTCACTGTAGGGAAAATCATGTCTTCTATGCATAGCAGAAGATTGGATTTTTACCAAATAATCCTTTTGTAAAGGACCTCAATTTCCATGAATTTGGTAAAGGTGTGAATGGTTAAAATTTCTTTAAGATGAACTCATATTAATAATTGATCCAAGTGGGTTTGAAGTCAATCCAATATGGAAGATAATATGTTATATTAGAGGATTTTGAAAATGTACATACAGAGCATTATCTCCTTAAAGATTAAGTTTTTTAATGCTATACATGTGTAACTGAATAATTGCAAAAATAGTTCTTTTGATTAAGTTACCACCATTTTCTTCAATCATAACTACACGTACTTGGGTATTTCCGTTATCATTGGATAAGCCGATGAGTTCAGATTGCATCTTCTCTTCATTGAAAGGTTACAGTTTCTGTATATATCAGTTTCTCATGTATGCCTTTGATGTGAATATTTCCATCAAGCACTGGTAATTAGGATGTTTTTGTAGAAACAAAAAGTTAGTATACACAATTAGTTTTACAAGTATCTTCACCATCTCTCCTATAAGAGATGGTGCTTTCTTTTCCTGTTTGTCATTAACCCTTATAATGCTGGAACCGACTTCATGCTTATGCAAAAAGTTTGGAGCCAGGCCAGCGGCCAACTAAATTGGTGGCTGGCCTGTGATTTAACCTGTTTGCTACTCTGAGTACCTCTCCTCATCAAAATTAAGCAATTATTAAAGGTTTAGGAAAGCAGTGGACACAAAACTTATTTTTAGAAAATTTTTAGCATTCTAAGGGTTAAATGCAGTTAAAAGCTCTTTTAAACATTGTGTTTTAGGAAAATCATAAGCTGAAGATCATAACCTGGAGGTTTAATCCTTTAACAAATGCCAAATTTTTGACTGTCCCAAATTGAATGAGTTTGCAGGTGAACATTTCAAAATGTGATGAAATTGGAAAATGATTTTCTGATAGGACAGAAAACATTGTGGTGAAAGGAGAAGTCGCTTGTAAAGAGCAATTTCTCCTTTTTCCACAATGTTTTCCAGAGTCGTCTGCAACAAACAGGTTAAATGTCTATTGTTTTTTGGAAAGAGTTAAAACATGTGTTTTAGGTAAATTGTAAGCTGAAGATCATAACCTGAAGAATAAATGTTTAAATTGCATATAACTGTGAATAGATCCTACATGTTCAATAGTGTTTTAAAATTGGATTTTTTTTTTTTCTAGGTTCAAAACATTTGAAACTGATCTGACACCTGCATATGAATTGTTAAAGCAAAATTGGTATGGCCTGCCTTCGTTGTATCAATGTATGAGCTAGTTTGTTCTGTTATCTCTTATTATTTGTTTGTAGGGTGTGAGGAGGTGACTGTATCATTGTTTTAAGTATCAGTAGTCATCATCCTTACCTTTCCTTCTTTTGTTTGTATATATACACTCATATGAAGGTGTTTGTTCCCAGAAGAGAACATTTTTGAAAGTCAAAATGAAATGTCATTGAAACAATACAGTTTTTGTATCGTTGCTGGATATTCAATTAACAGTAACTATTGAAAGCATGATTAATTCATGAAGCGTCAATTAATCTTTCTAAGTATGTGGTGTTTACATTTGCGTTAGACCTTAAAAGTGATCATCATGCTTTTTGATTGAAAAAAATATAAATTCACTGTATGCACACTTTAAGGAAAAAAAAACTATCTTATTTTGCTTCCAATGACTTTTCTTCAGCGAGTATCATGTAACAGTACATTTGTTGTGCAGTTGCTGGAAGTTTGAAATGAAGCATCTGTACTGCTAATCTAACATATTTTCATGGACTGAATCATAGAACCAACAATTAAGCATGCACACCCAAATTCCTTCTATATTAAGGTTTGGTTTTCTGCCAATAACATGGGAAACTACCCATTAACATGTCCATGAAACAATGAAAATTGATCTGTAAACATGTGGCCAAGAAAAATAGTGAATAGAGAACTCTACCAAGTTAACCTAATGGTTGAAATCTCTATCAGATTTTCAGATAATATCTGTATGAAATGTAGAAGAATTGAAACATTTTCTTATTTTTTGCATTTAAGTTATTATTGTAAGATATAGAAATCATTCATGTCAAATTTGGTTTAAGTTGTATGCTGGAAAATGTCAAACATCCAGAAATGTAAGGTAAAGTGTTGAGGAACTTCAGAATATGTTCTTAACCCATTACCAAACAATAACAACATTTGGCCAGTCTCTTGTAGACGACTCTAGAAAACATTGTAGGTAAAGGAGAAATTGCTCTTAATGAGCAATTTCTCCTTTTCCCACAATGTTTTCTGCCCTAACAGAAGATTATTTTCCAATGTTCATCACATTGTGAAATGTTGTCTGCAAACTCTTTCAATTTGGGAAAGTCGAAAGTTTGGCGTTTGGTAAAGGCTTATAAGCAGTAAGTGTGAGAGAAAGTGTAGAATGGCTGATATCCCCAGAGTCTCACCTGTGCCTTACCCATCAGCAAGGTTAATGAGGGGATGGATGTGTCATGTACAACATACCTACCTGACTGAAGGGGTTTTAAACATGATACCTAGATACATGATGGGAGCTATAATTCCAGGGTTCTACTCAAGACTATAAGGAAGGTGTCATGTACAACATACCT
The DNA here is from genome assembly GCA_947846245.1 of Cerastoderma edule. Classification (NCBI taxonomy): domain Eukaryota; kingdom Metazoa; phylum Mollusca; class Bivalvia; order Cardiida; family Cardiidae; genus Cerastoderma; species Cerastoderma edule. The sequence continues at coordinate 19,988,412 of OX401416.1, forward strand.
ACCTGGCTGAAGGGGTTGTAGACTTGGTACTTAATGTGATCTTTAATTCCAGGGTTCAAAGCAATACTATAGTGAGTGTATGTTTGTTAAGGACTTACTTTAGTCTTGCATTGAATGCTCAAAATGGACTGTTAAGTGTCAGTGGCTTTTTCCACAATTTCAAGACCCCTTCATGGCTTGATGGTCTGATTTGTGGTCTTTCAAATGAAAGGTTTTGGGTTAAATCCAATCTGGTGCCTCTGGTTTAATTAGAGGGACCTTTTGCAATGTGAATAGTAATAATGAATCTTAGGAAAGCTGTTACAAAACTTGAAATTTGTTGGCACAGTATTGAAACCCAATATGAATCAGAGCTGTGTTTTTAAACAAGTTATGCATACATTACATTTATATAAATGAAATTTTGTTGATGAAATATAAAAACCCAATCAATCAATCACTATGTATCCAGTTTGATTCACCATTTTCTTTTTTATCTAATAACTGGACTATCCATCACCATCTGAATACTTTGATTCCTTTATATTCCTTTCCAGCATTCAACAGAGGAATTGGATCATTGTTATAATTTTCACCCTTCTAAAACCGCTTTTCATTTTAAGAGTTCACTGCTAGACTTAAGTAAGTCTTTCATATGTATGAAGGACTTACTATGGTATTTCAGTGATTGAGTTAACCCTTGATTTCTCTGCAGAAATGTTAAGAAATTTTGGAGGATGGAGGTTAGTCCAGTTTTCACATGCCCTGTAACATATCAGGATCATATACAGGTAGCAGTAAAACCTTTCCAATCAACTTGTGATGAGTCTATTCTAGTCTGGCATCTTGATGGGGATTTGCATGTACTACAGTGAAGTTTGTACTCTCACAGATAAGAGAATTAAATCAGGAAGGAAAGGCCAATCATAGGACAAATAGATAGTTTATCACTACAATGATGTAAATCCAGGAAGCATGGGAAAGAAGTTGCACTTGTGTTGCTTTGAGCATCCAAATAGTCTTTTAATGGTCCAGAGGAAGATTTGTCTAATTGGGTCTTTTATAACACTTCAACAATTTTTCAGTTTTACAGTTCCTGGTTTATCTATGATAAACGGAGAAAGACCTCTTACTTAACTGGGTTGGTCAATCTGAAAAGAACTACCGGTATGTGTATTCCATCAGTCTGAAAGAAAGTCATTAGCCAGCAAGGAGACTAGCTCTCATAGCTCTCATTAAAATCCTAAAAAATACCATGTGGTGCAGGGATTTGAACTCATATGTCTAGGGTGCATGTGATTTCAAATCCTATATTAGGTGTGGGGAACATTGTGGTTGTTCATTATTCCACTTATTTGAACAAATATAGATAGTGCAACCAGGAAGTTACACCAATAAAGAATTGATTTCTCTTTAAGTGTTGGAACTTGTAAGATCTTGTTTCACATTAATAGAAATACATGTATGTATTTACACTGTTTGATTTAAGCTTTTACTTCATGATATTATTAACCAGACCCATATACTGAGATAATCTCAAGAATCATCGTGACAAAAGTATAAATTGCTTAAAATAAGCGCCTCTATGGTTCCTAATATAAAGAGAATCTATTTCTTTGCTATTTTTGAATTTGATTTCAAGTTGAACCAGTGACAAAATGTCAAACGGAGAAAAATTGGAATGATGATTTTTATATAACACCTTGACATAATTCACGCTACCAATCGGAACTACTCGAGTATATCCGTGAGCTGTGAAATACACCTAGGATATAAGTGTAGGTTCACAATTTTTCGGGTAAATCGGCCTCAGGCGATTAAAACATTTTCTAAGCGTGCACATTAAGTAGTACAATTCGTGTGGAAGTATTGGACATCCTTTGAAATCATTTTTTTATCAGTAACTCGTACCAAATGGCGAAATTGTTGTTGTGACATGTATAGTTGTTTCCTAAATCAAATTTAAATACTTTTTAGCTTCACATTTAAGATCTATTTTTAAAAACGAAAGTAAAGTGACGTCTTGCGGGAAACAGTATGGCGTCATCCCTATTATTTCAGAGGTGTTTTCATTGGATAAACCCGATGTGTTCAGATTGTCAAGCTACTGGATTATATACTTAATATGGTTAGACCAGGGTTTGGAGTTTTGAACTCAAGACATCTTGGTATGGACATTAAATTCCTAAAGAGGTTTGATTTTGTCCTCTTAAGAGGAAAAACAAACAGATATATTGTTGACACAGCATTAAACCCAATATGAACAAACAAATCAAACCGATTTGCATGTTAGAATTGATCATTTTGTTATGTGCAACATTTTGACATAAGAAATCTTAACTTCCTGTGATAAGGAAGTTCGTCTTGTCTTAAATATCTTATATTTTTGTAAAACCAAAACCCAATTAAACAGCAATAATTCAATAGCCTGCTTCAATATAAAACAAAATCATAAATCAATTGCAAATCTTTGTTTGCTCTCAATTTCAATAAGTTAGTGCATTGCATATTTCTAAAGGTAGGTAAAGTATAATGCTACCATTTGTATGTTTGAAGATTTTTAGAGGTTGGAAGAAACTTTATCTAAACCACACTCCCAAAGTGAATCTTGAATACTTTCCAATTTGAGGATTGAATGCAAGACAATATGAAGTCCTCTACAAAAGTGAAGCACATGCTAGAGTCTTGTACTAAACCCAAACTAAAAAGCATGAATAGACCATTTTCCTAGAAAATGGTTAGAGCTCTTTGTAACGACAAAGAGATATTGAAATTATTGAGATGTTTGCATGGTTTTCCTTGATCCCTTGAACTAAATTCATGTTGGTGACTTTTGACCCCTTTTGTTTGGGATTATGGATTGAAAATAATGATCTTAAGGAGTCATCGCCAGGAATTTGGGGTCATTTGCAATGTAAGTCTGGGGTCAAGGAAAAACCTGCATTTATCACAGTTCCATGACACACTTCCCCATATGGGATTTTGCAAATGCTCCATACAGAAAGTGTCAGCAGACAACAAAGATGACACAAATGAAATGCATGTTTGTTATTTCATTAGGTAGAAAAACATTGTGACAAAAGGTTGAAGCATTGCTTATTAAGAGCAGTTTTTCTTTAAACACATGTGTTTCTAAAGCCTTCTGCTCCTGCTGTATTATTGAGTGAGGTATTATTGAGCAAAGGGGTCCTTCAAGGCACAGTGGTTAAGATGACATGCAGTAGATCTTGGGGGTCCTGAGTTGGAGCCCCAACAACACCTTGGGTATCATTGGAGTGTCCTTTGGCAAGTCACTTTAGATTCAGGAAAGCGGTATCATAACCGAAGAATTGTTGACACAATGTTAAACACCATACAAACATAAAGGTATTGAGCAAAGGATTAAGTATTCTGCTACAGATTCAAAAATAAGTATATGTGAAGATTGAATATGGAAATGCTATTAAAAGATACTGTATTTGAATGATTAAAAGACATTTCCATTTGAAGTCTGGTGTGACTTTATCATACAAATGTTTGGTTAAGCTCCCATATTGAAGATTTTTACACTTGACAAATAGTAAATATTGATTTAGATAAGAAAAATCTCACCCACTGTGATGGCGTGAATAGTTGCAGTATCAACTTAGGACCAGTATGATGCATAGAGATACAGATACGGGGCATTTCAGATTCTTATATATCATGTATTGTGTGAATAATACTGTAAATGAATATTGTTGATACCAATTTAAATCAAAATGATTAAACGTTTCAAGTTATTGCCCATGACATTAAGTTAAGAGATGAAATGAGAAGAGATGAAATGAGAAGTTGTCTTAAGGAAATGATAAGGGTTAGATGCAAGACTATAGTAAGTTCTTCACATACAGTAGTCGTGCATTGAATCCCAAATATGCTTTTTATTTGGATGAAGATGAGCAAACTGTTCATTGAGTGTTTTTTAATATCACAAGCTGATGCTGTAGAATTTCAGCAAAGAAATCAAATGTATAACCCAATCATTTTTACTTTCAAAATACTAATATCTTCCTAAGTTAAATTTATTTTGATACAAACACTTCCTCGTATTTGTAATTTGATTTATTCTGACTTGAGAATCAATTGTGATAAAAGGGGCAACTGTTCAAGATGTGCGATTCTTCCTTATGTCATAATGGTTTCTACACAACATCACAAACAAGATTAGGAATGTCATATGACATGAGTGCTGGCTGCTCTTGCTCGGATAAGGACCGAAATCTAATGTTAAGGAATGGAACTAGTTCATAACTGAGTTGAGCAGGGTTTTCTTTTTTAACTTTATTGCTGGATATTTTTCTTATAGATTGATGTTATTGGTAAGGTTATGTTGTAGTACTGTTATTAATCAGTTTTTTTCTCTCGTTCCAGAAACCAAGAATGTACCTGAACCAGCAGAAGGTATGTACGGGTTTTTGACTAGTACAAAGGGAAATAACTTAACAAAGTCTTCACTAAAATTCTACCAAGAGTTATCTTTCTTTGTGGAAAATTTATTTTTTCCATAGAAACATCAAATTTAATCATTTACTGGAGGGTTATTTTCAGATGCATTGATGTTAAGCTGATGCACTAAGCATCAGTCAGTTTTGCATCAATCAAGAATTGTATTTGCATAAACTGATAGATTTTTGAGGAATATGCAGACAGATCATACCAATGTAAATGTTCATGTCTTGAAATGTTCATGTACTGATAATCTTATAAGCCTCTTTAGTGATATCTCTCTTTGAACAAAGAATTAATCTCATCTCATCTCCAACTCTAGTGAGTCTTATTTGCCTGTCATATTGAAGATTGTCATGTTTATTTCATCTTGGGTTGAAGTTTGACATGAAGGCACCAGAACATCTTGAATCATTTCCAATTGGTCAAGATTGAAAAACTTATAGCAGCTAACATCAAATCAATGGCTTAATGTTTTTCAAATTGTAAATTGAAGGTTCATTGCAAGACTATAGTATTTCCTTCACACAATATGTTATCCAAGATTTAAAAGCTGTGGATGAAAATCAAGTTGATACTTTTCTTTATGACTCGTTTGAAGGCTATTCTTACAGAAGATCAATTAATGGTTTCCTGGTTAGTTTAGTTTAAACTGATTTATTTTACATTGATTTGACTGAAGATTGAAGCTTACTAAATTTACTCTTGATGACTGCTTCCTGGATACTAAAATAGTACTCACACATATTTGTCGGCTGACATTTTTCAGCACTCCCTTAATGGGTATCAAATCCGAAATGCTTAGGACAAAAGGCCTAGGCTCTAACTTTAGACCACTTTTGCCTGGTTTACTAACTTACCTAGCTTAACCAGCCCTAAAGGGCAGTCAAGTTTGAGTTCTTTCTCGATCAAGTTGAGCTGGGCATTGCAACATAACAGAAATAATGGTGACACCATTTGAAACCCTAATACTGAATAAATCATATCAATTAATGTAATTGACTATTAAATTGTGTTTTCATCTATTTTTTTAGATAATATTCAAATGAAAATACGTACCATTTTGTCATAACTTGGGCTTTTCAATGAATCATTCTCCAGGCTTTGGTGATCATGTAAAGGAGAGGGGAAACAGACAACATATTGACTGGGATGATTAAACATAGTTTTACATGGGCCTGGCCCAGATTTAGATCAAATTAAGATAATAGAAAGTACCATTGGTTCTGAGTATCTGTTTTGGCTCTTATCAAGGCAAAGTTAATGTTATCTACCAGAATCCCATCAGTATCCCAAGGGTTCAATGCAAGACTATAGTTAGTGCTTCACATATGTGAAGCACTAACCTGAGTCTTGCATTGATCCTTCAAACCAGTGATTTTGTTTGACTCTGTTGATCAGTCCATTGTAATTACAATGCTGTAACATCTTGTGGTTGATACTTGCCTGGTTGGCCAACCTTAGACTATACTATTTAACACCCTGAAGTTATTTGATCAAACTCAACTTTTTGAGTCAAATGAATTACATCCCAATTGCAGCTTACACATAACATGTATTAATTTATCATTTTGGTTGTTTAAATGACTTGAAACCCATTTTACATGCACCTTCATACATACTTAAAGATAAAATTGGATTTTCCATTGGCAGCGATTTTTTCATTGGGTGGAAATTAAAATTATTTCAACTTTTAACTTAAATTTGTCAAAGAACTTTCATATGTTTTAATGGATCACATACTTTTTACTATTTTGAACACATTTGGATTAGATGAGGGGAGAATATCAATACAAGCAGGGACTCTTGTCATCTTGACCAAACTGTCCTTAAGTCACTATAATTTCAATGGCTGACTTTTTCGATTTTGAGTGCAAGACTTAAGGATGTCCTTTAGAGAACTCAATTACCTACTTTAGTCTTGCTTTAAGCCCATTTCATCATTAAAATGTGGGTGTTCACTTCAGATTTGCTGTCTTCCCTGTTTAGCAGAGTAACACGGAACAACCTAAGTGAAACTCTTTACGACAGATTGTAAACTTTTACAGCCTTGTTCAAACTTTGTTTGAAGTTACCTGTCCTACAAAGGCATCTCCCTCCCTTTCCTCTTATATTGGGGTGTTTAATAATTATGTGTTTGTAGTTAGATTGAATGTCTTATATTGATACTTAGTGGGCCAATCCATGTAAATGATGTTGTATTTGTCATTGGTTTAGAAAGCCATACTATAACTCTGATTCCTCCTGGTCTAATACTCAGGTATATTAAGTTTTAACGAAGGTATAATTAATAATGAAATATCAACAATATTAAACAAGTACATGCTTATATGATTTAATCTGATCACAAATATATCTAAACAAAAGTGAAATCAATTATGGATCTATAACCGCTGAGGAACCATTGCATATCCAATAACTGGTCCTATCTGAAGGCATGCATTTATTTTTGTGCAAATCAAAAATGTCTAAAAATGATTTATATAAAAAGTTAACACTTTTGCGAGGGAAAGTCTGCATGAATCTTGTTGTTTTTCATTGTTTTTCTCTCTTTTTTGGTATCCATTATTGAAGGCAAAAACAACAGCAGCATATTGCAAATTTTCAATGCAAGACTATAGTAAGTGCTTCATAGATATGAAGTGCTTACTATAGTACTGCAATGAACCCGCAATTTGTATGCTTCTAATAACATCACAATCTTGTAATGTTAAACCCTTGTTTAGAAAGACTAGCTGATGCATTGGACCCTCCATCCAAAACTCTTCAGAAAGGTTGTAGGCTTGGAGGTTTGGACAAACAAGGATTATGATGGAGGTTACTTAGGTCAAACAAGGTCGTTCCATCACTCCATATACCTTACTTTATTTTAACACCTTATAAAAAGAATGACCTAGGTAAACATTGCAGCAAACGTAGAAATTATTTTTCAGAAGACCTTTCTCTTTTCGTCGTGATATTTCAATCAGCATGATCACCAATATCTAAAATAAAACTTAACTAATGGAGTTGTTCTAATATTTTTTAAGCTTGGACAGCATGTATCACTTATTACGATATAGGGGAATGGGTTAAAATCCTTCCCTTGTCTCAATGCATTTTAAAGATTAAGCAGACGACATAGTAATGCAAGCAACTAATTACCAAAGTAACAATATATGAATGTTTGATTACTTAAGATTAGAATGATTATGATTAAAGAACAATATGCCATTGATGTGCAAATACCATTCTTGTTACAATATTCTCAATTGTTGTGACATGAAAATCTGTTTTGAAGTTGTTTACATATTTAAATGATGAAAGGGTAAAAGCAAATAGATTGTAAACCTGCCTGCCTCTTTGACTCCTTATACAGATATATTAATAAGTTCTGATACATAATGATGTCATTGCTCATATGTTCATTGATATAAATATGTTAATTGATAGTTTTACGACAAGTGTCTCTATGTATACATATGTGGATTAAAAGTGTGCTGGTTTTGTCTTATTAAAGTATTGCCATGTGTTAGAGAATTAATGTAATAATTTTACTCGGGAAGGACTAGACTTTAAATGTGTATTCTTGTACTAACTGAAACCGCTCAAAAACTTTCCAAGGCTTTGATTTGAAAATGCCATGCAAGATGAGCTAATTGTTGAATTGAAAAGCTACCAATCTGACAGAGACCAAGAAATAAATCGAACCATTAATGAGTGAAAATATGAATATGGCTGTATGTAAAATTGGTAGTTTACAAATATGAATGTTTTAGCTGAAATGAAGTTGGGAAATATTTCCATTCTCTTAGAATAATTTAATGATGCTGGAATTAATGATTGCGTACAGCCTGATTGCATTGATGTCATGTAGCTAAGTGCACTGTAATCCTGATGAGGAATGAAATCACCATAGAAACAATATAGATCAAGTAATCTTGTATAATGACAGGATTTCCACTCTTTTCTTTCACTCATTACATCATACAACAGACTTGTTGCATTACCCAATCAAATCATTATAGAATTTCTTGAAACATTTCCACAATATAAAACAAAAGTAAGTTATCCTTTTGGCAAAAATCTTTCTACACAACCTCTTCCTTTTATTTCTTGAATCTTATTGACAAAATATTGCTCAGATAATCCCTTGTGCATTGATCTTTAAGGTCAATTGCAAGAGGCAACATCGAAAGCATCACCAGCAGTTTTATTGTTTAAGTAAGATTGACAATAAACATTATCAAGTGTTTTTGAAACCTTGTATAAGCAATGTTGTCTTTAGATTATGGTCGTCTTCTGGAACTATTTGTCATTAAGGGTTGATAGAATTGGAACAAAATGTGGCCTCTGGTATCTTTGTAACATGTGATAAAGGAATGTCTTCTCTGAGCTTATTGTAAGCTTATTTTTTAGCTTATTTTTCAATAGTACACTGTATGTAAGAATATTTTGAATTAAAGTGCTTGAAATGTTTAGACTTTGAATGTCAGGAAGTGTGCATATGATATAATAGTTAATTTATTTAAAAGACACCAAATATGATTTTGAAATGACATTTTACAAAATGGAAATTAGGTTTCAAATACACTCTGGATTTCACAAGACTGAAATGTTCCACGTTTTAAATGACAAATGCAAGTTTCCCAACATACTATAAGGATCTAATAACATCCCATGATGGAATTGTTGTTGATTGGATTACAACCAAACTTGGTAAGGATAGTGCGAGTTTGTGTCTCTCCAATCAGTGTGATCATGGGTATCTTAGGTAAGCATTATTATGTTGTTATACTTCCTCTCTGATTCAATTATGTGTTAAATTGTTGTTTGTTCTGGCTGTACAAAACTTAGAGTTTGAAACCTCAATTTGAGCAATATTCCATCCAACTAATTATGATTGTGTTATGATTTAAAAGTCTATCATCACTGTGCAATTAGATGGTTCAACACAATATAAGGCTAAAGCAACTATTCACAAAATCCTCATATTGTGAACATATTTTGATCATGTGAAGAAGCAGTCAATGCCTTTAAGAGAGCATTGTCTTATATAAAAATGAGAAAATGCAAGTATCACGAATAGGTGTACTAACCCCCAGAATATGACCCAAATGCTATTGAAGTTGGAGGTTTCTATTTGTCAGTATTTATGCTTTTAGGTCTGCTAGTGCTTAAAGCCTGAAATTCATGAGTAATTATCAAGATTGAAAGATTGAAAAGAAAATCATTTTGTCAAGATAGGAATTTTTTAAAGCTACACTATGTTATTTTGAGTTATGCTTTCAAATGCCATTTTAATCTGGACCTCCTAACACCATCATAATGCTAAAAATTTGGGGCTAATTCTGATTAAGCCATTTTACCATAATTATTCCTTGACTCTTACTTTGTAAAATACTACTAAGAAATTATTTTTGAAAGCATACTTATCAAATCCAATTCTGATTTACATTATAAGCAAACAAACCTCTTTTGATTTATTTACAAAGGGTAGTCTTCAACAAACACCAAAAATAAACAAATACGAAAACCAATGTTATAGATGGAAGAGTTATGCCAGTATTGCGGCTTATGATAGATCTGTCTTAGAAATCTAACATGGTTATAAAGAAATTGAGGCCCAAGGGCAAACTTCAGATCGATGGCTGCAAAGCGTTGTTAGTTCTGTTTTATATTCATATATTGTGAAAGCCAAAAGGCAGACACCAATAAATCAGCTGTATAACAGTCAGTGTTAATGTATAAATGCTTTTGGTATGCCAATATATATACACGGAAAGCAGTGAGGCAGAGGTAGTGAATGAACTCAGATGCTTATCAAGCCCCGTCTTGGCTGCTGTTTTCTTATCTCATGTTGGAAATATTTTGTGCTGTCATTCTTTCACCTGTCACCTTTATTGCATAGCATTTATCACCTGTCTGGCATGGGATCCTTGTTTCTGTCTTCACCTGATTCATAGATGGGAAATGTAAGCCTATTCTCCCATTATACTGGAATCTATTATGGGTCCCATGCAAAGACATCATAAAATAGAAAGATAGAAAACAGACATTTTGATATTTGGTTGAAAAAAACTACGACAAAAGGTTGATTTTCTCATAAAAAGAAATAAATGTCTAAGTGGTTTCTCAAGATTTCTGTTGTAGATGCCACTAAATGATGTTTTGAAGTAAGATGTACAATGGAATTTTGCCATGATCAGCAAAGTTTGCTTTTTTTAAATGCTGAAAATTCTCTTTCATAATTAATTTATGAAATTATGGTATATAGTTTATGGTCAAATCCACTATATCATTCATTACTTTTTCTTTCTTTTTCTTTGATATTTTCTCTACAACTTTCCAAAAGATGTTATCATTATCAAATAGATTTGTACCTAGTTTTCCAGTTTGAGTGTTTTCTGCTTTGGAATGTTACGAAAGGTTTCAAGATTACTAATGGAATTCCTACAAAGGTATCTATCTCTACTCACCTTGTATACAGAGCCAAGTAATTGCCTTAAGAAATCTAAAACATGGTAACGATATCTTTGATGAAACCGTACCTGATCAAACCTGGGAAATACATGAACTTGATTTTCTGGGTGGGCAAGTGTTCATATTATAGCATCACACACATAATCATTTTGGTTTAAACTTATTTATCTTACATCAATTGTGAAACAAATTCTTTCGACTCACGTGATTCAAGCCCACAACCGTCGTGTCCCAAGGCCGACATTCTACCCATTGGACCATTGTCTACACCCATAATCATTGTCCATTCAAGTAAGAAGAGCTAAAACATTATTTTTGCAAGGTGTCAATCTTACAATAACAACATTTCTTTATTGTCAGCTTCTAGAAAGTGTAAAATTTGTTGTGTTTTGTCCAGTGTGACGCCATTTTCAACTGAATTTCAGTTGTACTTTGGTTACCAGTAGACCTATTTATGCTCCTGGAATATTTCCACCAATACAGTAACATATCTTCTCCAAGCCACTGACTGCTTTCACGCATGAACACAATTGTTCTGAGGTCTCAGATGAATAAATCATGTTGCACCTATTCTTTGCTTAGACTACTGGTCAGTTGTACCTCATGTGCTCCAAATGGCACTGATCTTAGTGATGGGAAGCTGTTTGCCATTTTCATGTCTAACAATTGTCCTGTATTTGTGCTTTCTTTTGAACCTTTGAGAAACTCCAATTGAAAAAAAGACTAACTACAAGGCTAAGACTAAGTTTCAGAACACTTGATGTTTTATATTTGCTATCTATGGGATCAATTGATTAAATGAAACAACTATTCCATATTGAAAATGAGGATTTCAAAATTAAAGTCATTGCATTGGGGATGTCCTTTGTTTGTACTGTTATATGTCTATAGCTTTATAGCATTCCATCAATGATTCATCAAATACCTAAACTGCAAACATTTTGTTTTTGTAACCATTGGCTAAGAAATAGTTCTGTCTGATTAAATGACATCAGCCCATTGTATGCTTGGAGTCTTGGTGTTGCCAATTTTCTGAGGGGGGAGAATTAGTTTTCTTTTATATGGTACACCTTCCAATATGATGATGTAGCTCTCAAGAGGCAGAATGTGTAAAGATGTCTTTGAAGTAAGTTCATCTGGTTTTATTTGGAGAAAGTACAAATGTAGAATTGAATGGTACCTCATAGTTCAGAGTCTGGGCCTAGTGACTGTCCCTAGATAAACCATGGTACATGTATATCTGAATATTATTGACACATTGTTAAATCATATACAACTAATGATCCTCAAGTTACTGCATTATAAGCACCTAAGTGTTTTAAGGACCCAAAAGGATAACATAAAAAAATGTTCATGTTGCATCTTATAGTTGTCTCTTAAACATATGTATTGATGACCAATTTCCCCCAAATGCTTAATCAAATCGAAAAAATTTTGTTGATCCATATTTGAAAGTGTTTTCTGATTACAGTTGAAAACGATATATTGGAAGAAAAGCCTCTTGAACCATAAAAGATAAATTTTAAAAAAGAAAATAGAACTGTCTGCAGCAGAACTGTAAATTTTGTGCATTCTTTGGTGAAGGGTCATTGTGATTCCTCAAGTCTGCAAATGTATCTATGGTTCAATGCAAGGCTATGGCAGTTACTGCTTACTTGGAGAGAAGGAATTGCTATATTCTTGAGTTGATCCCTCGGTATGGTACATGTACTTGGGAGCTTTTCTTCTACAACAGATGGTACAAATCAGGTTGAGGTAGATTGATTGCCTTAAACAGTTTTTATAGAGAAAACAAATAAACAATTACCTAGATTACAGTATTATTCATTGGCCACTTATCTAGAGAAAGGAAGCACTATATATATATTATTCAACATATCAGATCTGATCAGTCTTTATAGAAATGCTGCGGGGTCCTGCGTGGCCTAGTGGTTACAATGGTAGACTTAGATCTCAGGGGTCCCAGGGTCAAGCCCCACTGACACCTCTGGTTTCATGGGAATGACCTTTGGCAAGTCACTTCAGAGTCCTAGCCCTGTACCAGTGGATCCAGGAAAGCTGTTACATAACTGAAAATTTGTTGTTACAGCATTAAACACCATACAATAGAAATGGTTCAGGAAAAATATACCTTGTTAATCATACCACTTCTATTATCGAGGGTTCAACGCAATACTATAGTAAGTGCTTCATAAACATGAAGCACTTACTATAGTATTGCATTGAACCCTTGTTATGCCCATTTGTGTGACTTAAATATGGTTTTAATGATATGATGGTCTCATTTCTTAGGATCAAAACAAAGAAAAGTTTTCACATCGATAGGATACTGTTATGGTCTGTTAAAGGAGATCTATATTCTAGAAGGTCTTGAGATTGCATTATCACTATTAATTTTTATGGGTTGTTGTTAACCAAAGAAGTCCACTGCAGGTAATAATAGCATAAAGATACAGTCAATCTTGATTTAAGGGACCATAGTAAAATGATTGAGAAAGAATCATACAAGTGAATTAACGGCTTAATATGGATGCCAGTCATTCAGAAAGCTCCAGCTGGAGCCTTTTGAATGACTTGTGTCATGTATTAAGATAGTCTTAGACTGAGAATCTTTTCCATGCACTGTTAAAAAGAGGTCCTTTAAGACAAGATTGGCTGTACATACCTTTTTGAGATGTCTATAACTGCCAATATCAGAGGAAGTGGATGTTATCTGTCAGTATAGAGAGTGACAGTCTGACATAGGTCACAATGTTTATGAGGGACTTTTGATAAAGACAGATAAAACTTCTAAATTTGCCTCAAAACAAGGGGAACTAGTATGTGTTGTGTTGTGTAAGGTTGTTGTTTGCCATTTAAAGTGCTAAATTGTGATTATTTGATTCTGGATGGATTTAGATTTGCAAAGTTATGGTTTCATGTAGTTATTTTTTTCTGTGAAATAAATTTTGTTCGACCATGCAGTAAATGTTGTTAATGATATTTAAATTTTCATTGCAAATATTCACTCATTTGTTTTTTCTGGAAAAAGTACATATAATAGAAGCACTAAGAAAAGATGGAAATAAAATGCAACCATTAATTATTCTTAATTGTTATAAAAGCTTAACAAATATTCATTTTGTGGTATTTTGGTGTCTGTTCAATAAAGATTTGTTGGGCAGTTGAGTGCAGGGTCTTCCTCCAGCATTAAGAGTTGGGCATCGAAACATAGCTGAAATAAAACCCCATATAAATAAAGAAATGAAATTTAATTTACTATGACAAAGCCTCAGGAAATGGACTATGGAAAAGAAGTTTTTACTAATAAGTATATTCTAAAACAATATTGAAAACCAAAAGAATTTTCATTCCTATACATAAAAAGATAATAATTCATTTTCCCTCCAATAAACTTCATATTTACAATATCTGTCAACATCTCAATTATAGTTTATGAGGTTTTCAATGATTTAACCTATTCCATGGTATGAACAAGTTTGAATGTCTTTGCAGTGGGCTACAATTAAACAAAATACATGCTTATAACAAATAAATGTATGTCTAATAGTCTCAATTATTTCAATATAAAACAATTTCATGCATGTCAACCATGCAGTATCTATCATTCTGTAAATTGTGTGTCACTTTGAGAAATGAACCATCAGTGGTCTGATTGACATGAATTTTTAGGAACAAGAAAAGGTTAGAACAGAGAGTATTATGTTGTAATGGGTTGATAACTTGTCAAGTTTTCTCCGATGTCCAACATGATTTATGGTCAAGTCGCCCTCCACATTTGTTAGCCCTGCCTAACACAGAAAACTTAAAACATCATTTCCATCACACTCTCCTTTGACACCATATTAATAGGATAGATTTTGCTTATCATTGGAACACTTTTCTGTTGTCATTATGATTTTAATGTTTTTTGACAAATAAGTTAGAATATAACGAACATTTTGTGTCTTTTCGACAATTTCATTTGAATGTTGGCTTTTACTAATGGCTTGGAATGGGGCAAAGGTAAACAAACAGTCAAGATAATAGTATGTAACTCAACAGAGAAATTGACAAGTTAGGTTTACTCCTCTTGTGAGTTAATAAATGAGCCTGTATAATTTACTTTTGGGAAAAGATGATTTTCTCTGCATAGGATTTAAGAATTTGTTAATGAACTTCATGAAGTAGGAATGGTCAATATCCAAAGCTTCAACAATCATAAAGAAAATAAATGTTTCCAATACTTAAAGGTAAAAAAAATTGCACCAGTAAGAAAATATAGCACAATATGAGCAAGATCTCCCTGGTCACAAATGCTTTCCAATGCAGGTATGTTACAAGGAATGTTAATGAAGAAAAAGTTAATTGATAGAATTATTATATGAATTTTGTAAAATGAGAAAAAGAAATCCAAAGGGCCTCCATGGCCTAGTGAATACAGAACCTGGAATCACATGGCGCCTCTATGCATGGGTTCGATTCTTTGTGAGAGCTTTTGGATCATCATGAGAAGTAGCCTCCTGACTGACTTATGGGCAGTTGTGTTTTTGGTCTTCCTCCATGATTAAGAGTTGGGCATGGCAGCATAACTGAAACATGATGTAAAATCCATACAAAAAAGAGAGAAATCCTCTAATCGTGTAAATGTATCAGTAAATGAGTGCTTTGTTACTTACTTCATACTGGCTTACCTCTTTTGCCATTGTTCTAACTGGAATGTTTGCCCTTTCATTTGAACTCTACCAAACCTCCCCACAGATAATGATGCTTTGTAAAATCCATGGAAAAAAAGAAAGCCTTTAAATGTATATGTAAGTAAGGGCTTTGTTACCTATTTTATACTTAGCTCTTTTGTCATTGTTCTAACTGAAATGTTTGCCCATCCATTTGAACTCTACCAAACCTCTCTACAGACAATGATCTCTCAGACATGCATCGAAGGGCGGAACAATATTACGTTAAATGCCTCACTTTAGTAAAGTACTTACGACAGTATCTCCCTGAGTAAATGCTTTGTCTGTGGTTTACCTATGTTCTTGTGTAAACAGGTGTGGACTGGTACCATCAGAATGTGGTTCATCAGTCACTGTTGAATCACACATCTAATAATAACAGCCATCATTACCTGAGGTACTATGATCAATTAGGATAACTATTTTATCTCTCTGATCAGCTCCCCACCCCCTCCCACTATCCATGATGATGATAATAATGATGATAGAGGGGCGAGTGCTTCATGTAGAGGTGGGTTTCATTGGTTCAATATAAGACAATAGTAGATGAAGATGATAATAATTTCAATAAAAGACTAATGATAATAGTAAATTATGGGGTCAATGCAAGACTATTGTAGATGATAATAAAATGTGTTTAATACAAGACTTTAAATGATGGTTGTACATTATGACAGTAAAACAATTCATTTAACATTTGCTAGTCAAAGGTATGAGTATGTATTAGAAAGTGTTTGGTACAAGCACTTTTGTTCTTGAATTTGTTTTGTTCTTTCACCTTATTCAAATGTAGATAATTCAATAGAATAGTTCCTTTTGATTACGGAAAAGAAAGGAAGTTGATATTGTTTCATGAACAAGTTTCAGACTAAAACTTCAAGCACCACATGTAAAGGTGCAACATTCTCTGTAAAATGAAATCCAAGCTCTTTCATCTCACCCAGTTTCTTTTATCTCAATCTGAGCAATATTTATCTGATAGATTGTAACACAGAAAGCCTGAGGCTCATCATGAGCAGAGAAGTCAAATCTCTGGAGAAACCAGCAGTACCCTTTTACTAAACAACTTAGGGAAAATATTTGCGTAAGTAAAAACTGATAACCATGGATAGTATCTTAAATGGAAGAACAATAATACAATGTGATGCATCATTGGAAGTGTCTGGAAGAGACATTTTCAATGATGTGTTTCTTTGCATTATTGCTGGGCTCAATATTGAAATAGGAGGGAAAGTTGTTTTGAATTTGTGCACATTATAAGCAAACACTGTTTAGTAAAACGGAAACCAGGGCCCTGATTCTTGTTGCCTCTGTACTGGTATTTCTCAGGTACTAGTATGTTCTCACTTGGTGGCATGATAAAGATCTTTATGTTAAAGGTTTCTGGAAATAAAACCCCTTCAATCTGACCCTTTTTTATGATTCAGACTCTTTCAAGGTGATAAACCCTCTTGAATGTTAATAGGCTATGCTTAAATTCATTGTATTTGTAACGTATACTTGTACTTAGAAATTAATACTGATGCTTTAACAAATCTTCTTGGCTTAAAGCTCAGAAGGCAATATACGGAGCTATATTGAACTAAGCTTTGCAATATCAGTGTTAAAGAACGAATTTCATTGATTCTTGGAAAGAACTTTCTTTCTCTGTACTTATACACATAATTTCATCCTCTGCTTTTCGGAATTTTTTGAGATTGTTTTAGTTTTAGTAAACTGTTTTCAAACTTTATCACATTACTGAGCTTTAAAACTTTATACATTGTATAAAACTAAATATCGGGTCTGCAGTGATATATCAATTAGAGAAACACCTATTATTTAACCCTTTCCCAAACAATAAGGACATTAGACCACTTTGTTGCAGTTTAGAAAATATTGTGGGAAAAGGAGGAATTGCTCGTAACGAGTAATTTTTCCTTATCCCACAATGTTTTCTGCCCTAACAGAAGATTATTTTCGTATTTCATCACATTTTGAAATGTCGTCTGCAAACTCTTTCAATTTGTGACTGTCGAAAATTTGTTGTTTGGGAAAGGGTTAAGCTAAGCATGTTGACTGTTAAAATGGGAAGGAAGGAAAGGTATGTTGGAATGGGTAGATACCATCATCCTTTGATTTCATCAACCCTTAGAATGCTGGGTAATTTTCTTAAAATAGAATTTTGTGTTGTCTGCTTTCCAAAACCTTAATATTTGCTTAATTTTGACGAGATAAGATACTCAGAGATGCAAACGGGTTAGATCACATGCCAGCCGCCAATTTACTTGGCAGCTGGCCTGGACTTAACCTGTTTGCACAAGCATGTAGTTGGTTCCAGCACTATAAGGGTTATAACCACTCCCCTTTTGCATTGGGGAAGTAACTTATTTGTAATTCCCAAAGAAGTTCTTGTCATAATAAACATGGTGAAGCTCAGAAGTGGAGATTTCCACAGCCTTAAAAGCTTTGTCTTGTTATAAGGAGAAATTATTCTCTTCTTATAGAATGTATCTTTTACCTTCTTACACATGCTTCATCTCAGAATAAGATTACACTGGGTACATCAAGTTAAGGTAGATTACCCATGATCCGCCATTTTTTAACCCTTTTTTTGGAATCAAATAACATTCAAACAAGAAAACAAGGGGTTTAGCTGAATAGGTTTAAATTGATATGTCATAATCTGGCTTAACTTTAAAACTGGATTCAGTGCATTATTCAAGAGAAAATGTTATATTTCATTCTTTGAATTGTTGTCTACTGTTACATATAAGGTAGAATAACAATAATCCACTATTTTGAAACACTTTCTTTTGTGGAATTATTTTGGTCATTCTCTGAATACACCGGTTGGGGCCAGAGCTATCCATGTTAAACTGGATTATGGGTATCCTTCCTTAATTGTATCAGTCTGCAAAATCTCATAATACGGTAGAAAGGGTTGTAGGTGTGGTTAAAGAACATATGGGCAGAAGTAGTACTGGATGGCACCCTAGAACACTCAGGTTGTGAAAATACTCATTACCTATACAGCCAAGTCACCAGTTGCATACATTCGTTGGGTACATTAGTGTTTATTTCCAGGTAGTCTAAGGAAGTCACAATATTTAATAGTGGATAGTTTTGTTAATATTTTTTAAGTGGTGTTTTTATTTGTTGGAAATATACATGTGGTATATGTCTAAGATTAAAGTTATCTTTATAGGTGAATGATTTAGCTTTTGAATATTTTTATCATTATTATTATTTTCTTAATGTGGTATGATTTGTTCCAAAATCATTTAGTGTATTTTACTGATTATCTTAATTATGTAGACTTTACTTCAAGACAGTTTTCTCAGTAATA
This sequence comes from Cerastoderma edule, assembly GCA_947846245.1. Taxonomy (NCBI): domain Eukaryota; kingdom Metazoa; phylum Mollusca; class Bivalvia; order Cardiida; family Cardiidae; genus Cerastoderma; species Cerastoderma edule. The sequence continues at coordinate 20,007,363 of OX401416.1, forward strand.
TAAGCAAAGTAAATTTCTAACAAAACCCATATAAAATGAAGATGTGAAAGAAAACTAACCTATCATGACTGTTGTATTTAATTTTTCATTTTCTTAGTAAATATTTCATGATTATGAAGATTCTTGAATTATTTAAAAACTTTAAACTTAACATAATACATTATTCAAATATATTTCTAATATTTTGACATCATTTAACTTATTCATCAAACAATAACTAGATGATATCAGAATTCATTAATTCATAGTTCTTTTATATTTCCTCAAATGAGTAATAACGAGTTCCATTATTATTAAAAAGGCTCTCATGAATTTATTGGCTGCATTTTAATTGGAAAGGAAGTGTATCTTAATGAATATTCATTGTCCTTCAGTTACAATTTAATTTGTGTTAGAATTAACAGTGAAGATTCTAGATGTGTTAAACATGGATTTAATTATGAAGTTGTGGATCTAGATCTATATACTGGCTCAGACTTGATTTATTAACTGAATCATAATCGGAATTTACAAAAATTACCAAAAGCTGTGTTGCCAAAGTACATTAGCAGACAAATGAAAATGGAGGCTATAGAGACTGTCATGCCTATAAATCGGACAGAAGTTACTCCAAAAGCTTCGTGGTATGGAAACTATGTCCGACGATTCAGTATTAGTAATGAGTCCGGAAAAGGAATGAATGTGATGGACTTATACCCCTATTCCTCTCCAGGTAGGTTCTCTACGATATGTTTTAACCCATAACCAAACAATAACAACATTTGACCAGTTTGTTGCAGATGACTCTTGAAAAGATTGTGGGAAAAGGAGAAATTGCTCTTAACGAGCAATTTCTCCTTTTCCCACAAGGTTTTCTGCCCTGTTAAAAGACTATTTTCAATTTCATCACATTTTGAAATGTCGTCTGCAAACCCTTTCAACTTGGGACAGTTGAAAATTTGGCGTTTGGTAAAGGGTTTATAGAGGGTTTGAAAGAAAAATGGATTGCCAAGAGTAATGTGAGCGACAGTGGTGCTGAGGTTAGAGTGTCAGTTTTTTGTACCAATGGTTCCGGATTTGAACCCCGCAAGGCAAGGTGAAAATTGCCAGGACTAGCTCTCAAATTAGCATATGTGCAGCTTCAAACTTCAATGTTTCTTTTACAACAGTTTCCAGAGGAAACTTTTTCTCCCAATTAAACATCTCAACAAAAATGTTTGAGGACTTTGTGATTGTCTATCAGTTTCCTTTGAATTTGGACGAAATGATTTCAGTCAGATATTTCAAGAGACGAGCATGATATACATCCTATCAATGGCTACGCCCTGACCGAATTTAGCATAGATAAGTCTGTCACCAGGTTGAATATTTTACCTGTCTTTTTTCACATGACATGAAGAGCTTCTCTCCCTGTGGTTTATGTAGGTCTATTTCTTCTATTGTAGTGGGTATTGCTGTATGTATATCCAACTCCCCCTACAAAGGACTCAAGAACTGTTTTCATGAACATTATGAACAGACATGAACGAAAAATGGCTATTCATGAACAAAACAGTGTTTTTGAACATATTCAGTAACTTCAAGAACATGTTTATCAAAGTATTGATGAATACAAAAAAAGTACATGAATATTCATAAACATGTTCTTCTTATTCATAAACATGTTCTTCATGTTCCTAAACATATTCTTGAAACTCATAAACATGTAAAGGAACTATTGTATGTTCATAAATGTCTATTTTTTTTATCATGTCTGTTCATGAATACAGTTCTTGAATCCTTCATTGGCGCAGATACTGTTAAAATAAACAGCAGGAAAATATGATCTGTTGCTGTGATTTAACTGAAAATAGATGATGAAAATAGTGTTAAAAATAAAAAAGAAGCTATCAAACCAGTGTATATACACAGCATACATACTAGAAATTGCAATGTATCTGATAATTTTTGCTGTGATAGTCAAGTCCCGAATTTCTTAGATGTGTGAATATAGCAGAACTTCAAAATCAAGTGCCTCTTTATGCTTTCCAGTGTTCAAAATAGAGGTCTTACTTAAAGAACAAAGTTAATCATGGTCACACAAGTTGCTAAAGTCATTAGAAACCAATCTGAAATTAAACAAGGGCATGAAAATGATTTTTCTGTTAACTATCATGTCATATGTCCATATTATGCTGAAACTATGTTTAGCATTTTTATATCCCTAAGAAAAGGGTTTAAATTCATATTTACTTGTTCAACATCATTTGTGAAATACACAAGGTTTGACATTGTGTTCTCAAAGAATATCAAAGAAAGAAGTGATGTAATTACATGTGTTTATGAAGATTGTTGTTTGTGTTGAATGTATAGAAAGAGCTTTCACTTTGAGGATGAATATCACTGGCATCCATGGCACATTAGGATATAGAGATGGCAATTCCACTTGTAAGAAAAGCAAATTTAAGGTCAATTTATGGAAGTATTGGCAGGGACGTAGCCAGCGATACACATGACATACACACATGCATAACATTGATAACAAAAGTGAAAAAATAGACATGGGGATTCATGGCCAAAAAGTTTCAAAGACTAAATCTCCAAAGATAGACTAAATCTCATCATTTTCACTTCTACTTAAATCAATTATGAGTGGGGGAGGTGGGGTGGGGACCAAACTCCCTCAATTTCCCAGTTGCAGGGAGTACACCCCATCCCTAGTCCAGATAACTGGTCTCGAAGGCTATTGCTATTTTGACTGACGCACGATAAATGTCCAATTGACGATAAATGTCCAAATGACGAAAAAAGCTTCGTTCACGGATCATTATTGAGACTAACCCCATCCCCCATCCTACCCCATCTTTGAGTAACATTGATTTGAGGTTGGCTATGCCCCTGACTGACTTGGTTCAATGGATTAATATAACTAGAAATTGTTTAGAATAGTGGTAAACCATAAACAATTACAAACTTGTCAAAATAAATCTCAGACTTGTTAACCTGAGATGACTCTGTTTATTATTTGGCTTCAGTTCATATGTCTGACACTAATTTGTTTACTGAAGTTTGGAATGACTCACTGACATACAAGACTTTAGTAAGTCCTTCGCAAATGTGAGGCATTTACTATAGTATTGCATTGAACCCTCGAAATGTTCACCAATATCATGCAGCCAAAATGTGACTGATGCTTCAATTGGCATGATGGAGATATAATAGTGTTTTAAAGCTCAGCTAGAACAGTGCATGGTAGTAACATTTCTTCTAGGTATATGTTTGGTCCTATCATTTCAAAAAACGACAGACTTTTTGCTGTATTTTGGGCCAATTTGGTCCGCCTTTTCTGAAAAGAATCTTGAACTATGGATTTTCTTTCTTCTACAATTTGATTCAACGACTCCCTTGCTTGTTTTACACCAAAATTTGGTCTTGTGTGCCCAGTCCTTTTTTAGCAGTAGTGTTAAAATGTTTGTATGGAGAAATGGATCACTCTTGGGTCTTCCGTTAAAAATGCCAAACAGTTGGTCAATATACATTCCTGAGACTGATCTTGTACTCTAATGACTGTTCATTGATACTCAAATGACCCCTCACAGCAGTCTATGTTTGACTTATCAGACTGACCAGTCCTGTATGATTGATTACTTATGTCTGATATTTGTCTGACCATGTTCCAAGGGTTCAATGTAAAACTATAGTAAGTCTTCACAAATGGGAGGCTATTATTATCCTCTTGCACTGAACCTTCAATGTAGTGTGGAGCCTGTTAGTGATGAATTATTGGCACCCAATGCTTTATTGCTAGCAGCCTTCTTCGGATTCTATAAAGCAATTATGCCTGTATGAAGAAAGAAAACATGACTGACTTACGGAATGCTGATGGTTCTACCCTGCTTGTTGACCACCAGCCCTTATGGGTAGTTGAGTTTGGGGTCTTACTCCATCATGAAGAGTCTGGCTTTGCAGCATAACTGAAATAATGTTAATGTGATGTAAGAACCCACATAAACAAAGAGAGTAAAACCATAGTGAATAAAGAATAACTTGAGGGTTCAATGAAGTATTTTGAGTGAGGTACTTGCTATAGCATTGCATTGCACCCTCGATTTAGTTGTTTTCCAAGTAGAAATTTGTCATCTTCACAGAATTGTTTCTACCCAGTTCAATGAAATGAATCGTATTTTTATTACTCTATGAATGCTTTTTACTGTTGATTTCATTGGACCACTCATAAAGTCTTGTACATGTAGTATGGGAATGAGTAAAGCTAATATTAAGTAAAACACATGGCCACAAGCTTGTTGGTGTCAGCTTTTTCATGGTGTCAAGCACTTGCTCAATTAAGATTATCTGAGTCTATATACAATTAAATGTCTGGAATTGTTGTATATCTAGGGAATATGATGACGTGGTAGTATCTTTCCTGGTGTTGGTATTTGCTTGGGTTTGCGTGAGAAAATGTGTATCTTGCGAGGCTGAATGTTAAATAAGATGCAAATTTTGCTGACACGATGAGAAAATGCAAACATAGAGAAAGATACTGTCATTATATTCCTTTTGTTATATACATTTATCTCATCAACAAAATAGACAAGAATTTTTTTTTAACTATGGGTTATTTTGGTGAAATATTAGGGTAGGATGTAATTTTGTGCAATAAAAGTTAAGAACAATTCTGGGCTCTATTCGGTGCAGTGTTTACTCGCTCTGTTTGTTATAAACTCAAATAGCATGGGTTCAGTGCAAGACTATAGTAAGTGCTTCATGTTTATGAAGCACTTACTATAGTATTGCACTGAATCCTCGATATACACAATCTAATAGAGATGGATAATCTTTGCTTGGCAAAACTCATTCTTATTAACTTGAGGGTAATTGATTGCAGCAATGCATTGTGGGGCATGTGATTGGAGTTAGTCTATCTTCAGAAACAGATGTTCTTGTTACTCAACCAAGGGGCATGTAGAAAGCTATGTACTCAAGTATATGTTTTTCCTGATTCTTAGCTTATTTTGACAAAAGATACCAATACAATATAGAAAATAGAGTGGGGAAAAGGAATCGAGTAAAACTGCTTAACTGATAGATACTCATAATAATTTGGTGAGATGGTCTTCATGGTGAGCAAGGTATTAAGTGAAAATGTTGTTAACTGCCTCATAAGAAATGTTTGTATGAGGGAAAAAGGCATTATCCATGATTGTCTTCCAAAAATACCATCAAGCTATAAGGAAATGGATTTTTTATGTCTATCTTTTCTATTATTATAACACTCTATGTATAGATCATAATCATCTATGGACTTATAAAGAGTTAATGAACATCGTATGGAAGACATTTGTTTGAGAATATAAAGTCAAAAGAATGATTTGAACAATATTATAACTTATTGCAAGACTATAGTAAGTCCCTCTCAAATGTACCGGTATATTAAGAGGCATTTTATTGTTCTTTTTAAGAAAAAATGTCTTCCAAAGTTTCAATACCTATTTCATATATTGTAAGGTTAAGTTCTAAACGTACGTAGTAAAGTCAAATTGTTTGACCAGTCTGATGTAAAGCAGTTGTGTCTTACAAAGAAAGGTGTGTAATTGGTTGAAAGCCTATTTGAGGCTTATCAATTCTTCTTCACATTCCATAGATTACGTTAAGTTGAAAGTGTTTAATCTCTGTACCCTTTACCAGTCAGAGAAATCTTCAGTGGGGATTTATTAGTTTTTTACTGAACGATCTTGTTTGATATTTAGAATTTTTTGTACAAGTAATATCTCCCTGAATGGGTGTTATCATGTATCAAATCTTTGGATGAACTTGCATAAAGCTATCATACAGTTTTCAGCCTTGGTTTGCATACAAGTAGCAACCAACAGGCACATGCATTTCAATTTTAAAGGTTAAACACTTATTAAATTTTGAACTTCAATATTTCTATTATTCTGTTGTTGTGTGAATATACTTGTAATTGCTGAAAGAAGGAATCATGGTGACACGAAAATTCATCTTGAGTCATTTTTTTCATCGACTTGATTAGCATATTCTAATGAGTGCCAACACTAGCGGGCTTGTCCAAATAACTTTGAATACTCTTAGGAACAAAACCCTCATAAGGCAGTGTATGTAGACCCCTGATCAAGGGCTGTTATATTATAAGGGTTGTGTAGGGGGTGAAGAATTTAATAATATCAGTACTTCTTGACATTCATGATAACCTATACATAAACAATGATATCACTAACAGGCAGATGGTTGGTGTCCTATGAATAAACATTACCACCCATTACTTGTGTAGTTAAACCCTGTGAAAGATTCAAAAACTTATTCATGAACTTCATGAACATCAAATACTGCCATTCATGAACACATAGTGTTTTCATGAAATTCAATAACATGTTTGTAAACATCATTTACAGGTTCATGAATACATGCATGAACTTGTTAATGATGTTCATCAACATGTTTTTTTCTGAATATATGAACAAGTTAAGAACATATTTGTGTTCATGAATGATTATTTAATTATCATGAATGTTCGTGAAGTTTATGAATAAGTTTTTGAATCATTTGCAGGGGAAGACACCTTCTGAACCCATTTAGCTTTTCAGAAAGGGATTTGTTTTTATGATCTATGTGCAATTTCTCCTTTTGGTATAGCAGTTTCTTCAATGTTTTCTTGCAGATGCATTTACATGGGCAAATTTGAAGGAATGAGTTTAATGTAACCTGCTGTTAATTTTTGTTTTTTTGCATTTATATTAAACAATGTTTTCTTTCTATTTTCAGAAAAAGCTGTAAACCTTAATGGAGCCAGGTAAGTGATAAATTTCGAATTCAACAAAATGGTTTATGTGTAGCTTTTTTATAATAAGTAGTAAAATCATTTTGCATTTATGATATTGGAACCTCTTTGAACTTATGAAAAAATTCAAGAACTAAATCATAAACATTCATGGACGTTAAACAGCCGTTAATGAATACAGAACTTTTTCATGAAGTTTAAGAACAGGTTCTTGAACATCAAGTAAAGGGTCATTAATACATTCATAAACCTGTTTTTGATGTTTGTGAGCTTCATCTTGAAATTCATGAACAAGTTCTGTGTATATGACCGTCATTTAATAAGAACAGCTTTGTATTGATTAATGGCCATTTAATGTTCATGAATGCCCATGAAGTTCATGTATAAGTTCTTTAACACCCTGAACAAAAGTTGTATGAATCCACTGTGACAAAAGAAGAAATAGCTATTTTGTCTTATTTCATGTTGGCTTCTTTCTTAATGTCACATTGAAGATATGCAATTATGATTTATGATTTAAATGCAAGAAATCATTCAAAAACATGAAACACTTAGAACTATAGTCTTACACATTTTCTCCAACTGCTGTCTGCTGTTGCTTCATATTTAAACCATTCTATTGATATGTTGAGGGGGTAAACAAAAAGTCTGAAGATTTGTTTTGTTGTGTCAAATTCGACAATGACTGATGGGAAAACTGATACCTTTTAAAGGTTACCGGTAACATTCTATTTGGACATTCGGAAATTATAGGCTTCCAATGTCTGGATCAATCCATTTCTATTTGCCATGTGTAACAGTTACAGATGAACCCTTTTAATAACATTTAATTTCTTTTTACTGTTGATTGTTGGAAAGCCTATGGGTCCTGCATGGCCCAGTGGCTAAGGTGGCAGACTTAGATATTGGGGGGGTCCTGGGTTTGAGCCCCATCAACCCCTCTGTTTTTGAGGGAGTGTCCTTTGGCAAGACACTTCAAAGCCCTAGCCTAGTACTGATCCAGGAGAGCCATAGCACAACTGAAAGATTGTTGACACAGTGCTATAAACATGCAAACAAATCTTCCGCCATTATGAGCCAGTCATTGCAAGATAACTGAATAAATGTTGATGCAAGGTAAAACCCATATAAAGCATTCATCTTACAGCGTATATTGGTATCATATATTTGCATTTTATCGCAACTGGTAACAAATACTTCTGTGACAAATGGAGAAATAGAGAAATTTCTTGTTGCACACAACTTCTCATTTCATCACACTGGTTTCAACTCAGTCACAATGAAAATGGAAATACTTTGTCTGCTATTTTTGTGCAATTTGAAGCAGTTCCATGGTTCTGTTTAAAGAAGGGTTAGGTTAAGACAATATTTGATATGTTTTTTACTTTCAGTGATGTCAAAGAGAATGGTGTGGCAGATGAAGAGGTGATAAGAGACCCTAATATTGTTAGGGAGACTCGTGAGAAGGAAGAGGTATACACTGATATGTCAAAATGGTCACATCTATTATATTATATAAAATATAAATGGCATAACCGGGAAATCTAACACAAACTTTGATAGTAACAGGGACATTTACAAAGAGGGATAAGGAAAGACTCATTTGTAGAATTAAATGATAATGCAGGAATTTGATAAAATGAGATTAAGTATGTTGCCTCCAAAACCTAAATATTGATTGATGTTAATAAAATTATGAACTAGGGGTCATTCACCGACTAAGGTAATAATGGAGAAAATATAAAAGGGGCTCCTCTCTGATTATTGCATTCTGCTCTTCATCTTTAATTGGATTGACTTAATTATTTTCTGAGCCTAGAACTGGATATCAACCCAGTGGTCATTAAGGAAAGAGACTATTATACAACTTAAAACATGATAAAAGAGTCAATTATCTCTATCAAACAATTACTAGGGTGTTGACATTTACTAAAAATGTACTATTATTTGGAATTTCCTAAAGATATCATTAAAGTTATGAAGTTAATATATCAAATCGGTTTAGGACTACAGATATAGTTTATAAATTGAATCTTTAAAGTTGTACAGGAATATAACCGTGTTCAAGTTTTTGTTCAGAAAAGATATAGAAAATGGCCGACTATCAGTATGTATTTCTCTCTCTTGCTTTCCATGCATTAAAATCTGTACGCATCAATGTTGTTATGCACAGCTCTACTGCACCTTGCACTCTTTCGATTTTATGCTCACTTGGACCTGAATCAAGTCTTTGCCCTGCCCCCCATATTGAGAGTTTGTGAAAAACTTGCTCAGCTATAAGAATCAGCGTAGATGATAAATCAATTGAGGTTGTTGAGTATCATTCCTTCAATGCACAGACCACAAACATGATCTGTTGAAAGTTATTGTTCAAAGCTTGCATCCTCTCCCAGCTTGCTAAAACCTTAACTCTAGTACAAAGATTTATTTCCAAAAACAGAAAGATGTTCCTGAACGTAAAATTTCCTACCAATTCTTGGTTGGAATCCTTTAATCCTTTCCTAAACAATAACGACATTTGACCACTTTGTTGCAGACGGCTTTAGAAAACATTGTGGGAAAAGGAGAAATTGCTCGAAACGAGCAATTTCTCCTTTACCCACAATGTTTTCTGCCCTATCAGAAGATTGTTTTCAAATTTCATCACATTTTGAAATGGTCTGCAAACTCTTTCACTTTGGGACAGTCTAAAATTTGTTCTTTGGGAAATGATTAAGTATAGTTGGTATACTGTTGCCATTTTGTTGAGGTTGGTCTCTAACAACAGAGCAAATTTAGGGTACAGTGCAAGACCATAGCAAGTCTTGCTTTTGTTTAGGATTTGCCACAGCCTTTAATTTAGCCCTCAAAATGAGTACATGTATTTAGATTTTAAAGTACAAACTTAGTCTTAGCTAAAGATTTCTCTAGTACTGGTTTTCAACCCAGGTATTACAAAATGTCAGGAAACTGTAACTGCAGTCAAACACAAAATTGTTATGAATTTCTTAAAAAATCCTTTATATTATGATCTCTTTTTAAGTTTACCGAATGATGAGCATACAGTTCTTCAATCACACACCTGCTTTAGTAGGCTCCTCAGTCCTTTTCCTTTAAATGTCACCCACCCTGTTTTTAAGCATGAATCTTAATGTTGGACACCTTTGTCTTGGTGATGTCCTTATTGCAGAATTTCCCAAACCCATCTCCCTCACATTTATGTTTTCTAGCTTGTTGATGGCTTTCTTTGTTAGATGTAGAAAGTGTGAACTAACTGTTTTCTTTGTTTTAGTTTTTGATAGCATGATACTTTCATTGAAAGTTTTTGTGATCACAGTTTGTTTTGATTAACATAATCTTTAAAAAAAAAGAATTTAACAACTCTGAGTTTATTTTGACAGGCCCTCAATAGCTCAACTGTTGCCAATTTGCCAGTTTGAACCCGGCTTGATAGGGATTTATGCGGACTGAATTCAATAAAGATTCTTTTATCCATGGATACACAAAACTACATTACAGCAGAAGATTTAGGAAAATGCTGCTGAGCAATTTATTTTTTTGTCAGAATGGTTTTTGCTTTTAATATGTTATTTGATGTTGGCCGTTCCTTTTAGATTGGACCAGTCACAAATTCCCATAGGAGAACTGACACCTGATAGGAGTGTTGGATGCTTGCAAAATAACTGAAATATCTTTAATGATATGTAAAAAAAAAAACATAAAAAAACATACAATTTAATGTAATTTATTCAAATATATGTATGTCTCCTTCTGCAGATTAGATTATGGGCAACAGTCACTTTTCTACTAAATTCAGAGATTTAGATAGGATGTGTTTTTCCTATGCTTCTTTATTTCTTCTCTCTGTCTCCCAACTGACTTACAGAGTGCTGATGCTTCTAATCAACTTGGTCAGCCTTTATGGGTAGTTGAGTATTGGATCTTCTTTCATCCTTTAGAGTCGGGCATTGCAACATAACTGAAATAAATGTTGACATGATGTAAAACCCCATATGAATGAATGAATAAAATTATTTCTCCTCTTAACTCTATGATGTAGAGGAAATTCTAATTAGTACCCCAAATTTTTTCTTGTTTTCTTTTAAATAAGTTTTGAAGTACTGCATGTTCAAACTTCTAACACATACACACTCTCACCCATATTTGTCTTGACCCCTTGAAGTCATTTTGGGAAAGAAAAGTTCTTACCAGACATTTCAACATCACTAGCATCCTTCATCGTTCAATCTGCTGAAGAACACTCAAAAAAAAAATTGTCAAAAGGATAAATTACTCCTTATGAGCAGTTTATCCCTTCCATCATGTTAATTTCTAACTCGATTGAAAAAAATGAATTGTTTTCTTGCTATCTTTTGTGGTTTATCGTTGCTTTGAGTTGCCTTGAGAGACCTCTTCAGATCTTTTTATCTATTTTCTAGTTGCATTAGTAGTATTTCTTTTCTATTTTTGTTCTGCTTTACTTTTACCAAACGTCTTCATGAATTGAAAAAGATTTGAAATTTTTATTTTTGTTCAAAATTAACCTCAAAACCTTTATTTCTTTGCCATAGAAACTTTGCTATGGTCAATTTCAAAATTGATTTTGGAAATTCAGGAATAATTTTGACAAGTTCTTACTGTTTTTCCAATAATGTTTTCCATCTTACTATCTTACTAGATGAATGTCTTTCAATATTACTTGGACTTGAATTGTCATCTGTTTTAATTTTGGACACTTATAAGATTTACTTAACAAAAAGTGTCGTATGTTTTATTTCTACAATTAGTTCAACTTTCTTTCTTTAACCCTGTCCCAGACAATAACGACACTTGACCACTTTGTTACAGACGACTTAAGAAAACATTATGGGAAAGGAGAAATTGCTCGTGATGAGCAATTTTTCCTTTTCCCACAATGTTTTCTGGCCTATCAGATTTTCCAATTTCATCAGATTTTGAAATGTCGTCTGCGAACTCTTTCAATTTGGGACAGTTGCAAATTTGTTGTTTGGGAAAGGGTTAAAATTCATTATTTTGTTTTCTTGTGCATGGTCTCATGATCATCCAATACAGGGATGTATATATTAATGATAGCAAATATCTATGGTTTATTTTGAGTTTGAATATTCACTTCAATGGTATGCTTTTCAAGTTACTACAAGATAGAAACCTTTTATTCTTTTGTCACAATAGTTTCATGATTTGCTTCTTAAGACATGTTTTTGGTAGGGAAGGGTAAACAATTTAATGCATTTAAGTTTGTTTCTAACAAACCAGAAATAGTTTAAAGAAATAACTAAAGTACACATGAATCAGATAATATTTTCTTTCTAAAAACAAGTAATTGAAATTCTCTTGACTATGGTTTTATTGAATGGCAAGTCTTTTTCATATTTCATGTATAAGATGTCTTTTTTACCATGATGTAACAAGTCAATTTTTTTTATTGTAGGTTCGTTTTGCTGAGATGAACAATGTTCGGCAGAAGTTTGAATCTGGTGTCGTCACAGAAAAAGAGCCAACGCCGAAAAAAGTTTCTCTAAGAGATGAATACGACCAGGGAGGAGAATTTGAGAACACACCCGTCGTCAACGAAGACGTTGTCAAGGAGACAGACCAGCAGAAAGAAGAGTTACCCGAAATTGGTATGGCCAAAAATCTCTTAAACCGATTCAAAACCCTACAAGAGGAGAATGCCCAAACAGTTACAAGTCAAAAAAGAAATTCCCCTCCAAGGGAAGAAAAAGTAGAGTATGAGAGCCAACCCACGGAGAGAATTGTCATTGCTGAGAGTAAATCTGACGAAGGGGTGTTTGAGAGCACACCTAAGGAGAATGAAGGTGTGGTTCGGTCAGGCGAAAAGGTAGAGGATATTAGAACAGCCGAGGGACATACCAAAGGTCTTCTCAACAGATTTAAAGAAATCGAGACGGAATCCAGTGCGTACAAGGCCCGTGAAAAGCGGGAACTCACTCCCGATAAATCCGGTAAAGTTGAGTATGTAAGCGAGCCAAGAGGAGAGCATATCAAATATGATGAAACCAAAACAGAAGCAGGTGTTTATGAGAATGCCCCGAAGGATGAAGAGGGTGTTGTCAAATCTGGCGACAAACCCGAAGAAGCCATGCCTGAAAGTGGAATGGCCAAGAATCTGCTATCCAAATTCAAACAGCTAGAATCGGAAACCGTCAAAAACGCACCACCATCTCCCAAGAGAGGCAAGCCATACGAACCAAAGCCAAGAGAACAATCTGGTTACCTGGAGAGGTACTCCCCAAAGTTGGAAGAAGGAGAGTTTGAAAGTCAGCCAGTCATCCCGGCTGAGGTCGTCAGGTCTGGTGACCAGCCAGAAGATTATAAACCAGAGGCAGGCATCGCTAAGAAAACCCTGGAAAGGTTCAAGTCAATGGAGCAGACGGGCAGTCCCGTAAAGTCGCCTGATTACAGGAAAGATTTCACACCTCCGAGAGAAACATCTCCTGGCAAGACAGTTGCTGGAGTTTTGGAAAATGAGCCTCAACTCAAACCGGATGTCGTCAGAAATGTGGATAAACCAGTGGAGGAACTTCCTGAGCAAGGAACAGCGAGAAATATATTGGAGAAATTCAAGCAGATTCAGTCTGCAGAGAATTCCCCATCAGAATCCCCAACTAAAAAACACAAGGAGTTCACTCCACCCCCTGAGGCTGGTGTGTATGAAAACACACCCAAAGAACATTTAACCATTGAACAAAGACAATCTGAATCCGGTGTGTTGGAAAGCACGCCAACAAAATCCGTTGCCGATGTTCCAAGGGAAAATCGGGAAGTTGTTAGTCCAGAAAAAGAGTTGCCAGAAAAGGGGATGGCAAGAAATCTGGTCTCCAAGTTCAAACAGCTCGAATCTGAAAGTGCCAAAACATCACAGTCGACATCCCCAAGATATAAGGAGTTTACCCCACCCCGGGACACGCGTAATATCCTCAGTCCCAAATCTCCGTCGGAACACCAGAACGGTGTTCACCCATCCGATCTTCCAGAGCAGTACCAGGAGCAGACTTCCCCCGGGATCTTCGAGAGTGAGCCGGAGTTGAGGAAGGATGTTTATCGGGAAGCGGATACGGATTACTCGCAGGGTCTGCCCGCCAAGAACACAACCAAGGGCATGCTTGAGAAGTTCAGAAACATTCAACAGAAGGCGAAGGAGGGCGAGGAAGCACCATCGCCTGTTTCGAGAAAGGTAGGTAACTCTTAAATCATACACACCAGGCTTTCAGCTTTACTCTGATTTCTTAATTGTTGTTATAAGGTCCTGTACTTGTGGCACATATCTTAAACAGAGAGATATTTATTTATCTTTTAATAGTTATTCAGTGTTTTGTTAGTGTGAGTGGAAATGTTTAACAATATGCTATGAATATTTGACTTACTTGCAGCAGGAAACGTATTGATCAAATTTTCAGTAAGCTTCACAATCCAGACTTACTTCCCAATTTCCCATTTTAAATATTGTCAAATGTTGAAGAAATTTCTGAACAGGTAATTGTTTGTTCCAATTAATTGCAATACTTTGCTTTTCCTTGATAAATAATTGTTAAAAGAAGAAAATGAATGAATTTGAGAAGATTTACTGCCCACATGACATTTGCTCCATTTATTCCTTGGAGTATAATTTTCAAATGACACCTATTGTCTACATATACATGTACTTATTTCTAAGGCTAATATGAAACCTTCTAAAACTTTAAGATTAAATAGCTGCTCGTAATGTCCAAGTCACTTTTAAACAAGACTATCTGTAAACTTAATAAGTGTCAGATATGTGCCGCATGCAATTTTTTTCACTTGGCATGTATGTGCATTTTTGAATTATTTAGTTAAGCTTTGCATTTTCAATGAATTTGACACAGTTTGAATGATACTGACTTTATAAACAGGAGTGAAGCAGCAGAGTTCAATGCTTTAGTAACCGAGGGATTTAAAATGATCAACCAAAAATATCAGAATATGTATATGTTTACAAAATTGATATGCCTGTTATTCAATCTTTTTTTTTCTGTTGTTTGTTTGTTTGTTTGAAGGTCACTGTTTTAATGCTCCTTATTATACATTCTGCCATTCAATAGAGTAAGAGAAAGGTCTGTGATTTGACATTTTCCCCAACATTTCCTTCCATATTCACCAAGGGAAACCACTGCTAAGTTTTCCAGAAAGTCCTTTGCATTGACTTACCTCCCTTGGATTAATTGTTATCTGCAATAATTTAAAAAATATATTCTATCATTCGTTATTTGTAGAAGAGCCCTTTTATTGGTCTCTAAATTGAGACACAAACAAGTTGATTTGCTTAGATAGGGGCAGTACATAACCATATTGACAGAATATGAAAACACTCAAACAAAACATTTTATTAGTATGGAATAGATTTAAAACTTGTTACAAAAGAAGATGATGCTCTTCTCATCAAAACAATTTTGGAACTTCTTGATAAGAGAGTATGTCAGACGCAGAGCTTTTCACTCGTATTCAAAATCAGTCCCTTTTGCTGAAATACTCTTAAACAGCATACACAATCTGTTTTTGGGTGTTTAAGGGAAGTAACTCTTCACAAACCCATCCCTATATAGTTTATTACCTCCCTTTCAAATAAATCCTCATACCATATGCAAATAACACCAGTTATCATCCTGCATTAAAGTTGAAGATAAAGTGTGATGTAAAGAGTTCAGGATTCAGTATTTTTGAAACTTTGCAGTAGTTCCTATTTTATGGAAACCTTTTGAGGGGGCCTCAATGGCCTAGTAGTTAGAGTACAGAACTTGAAATCACATGGCCCCTCTCTAGTTTAAATCCCGGTGATGGCATTTCGATTTTTATGAGAGGTGACTTTCGGAATAACAATGGTTCAACCTGGCTTGACCTGTCCTTATCGGCAGTTGAATATTGGGTCTTCTTCCAACATTAACCTTGATAGTGCTGGAACCGACTTCATGCTTATGCAAACAGGTTAAATCCAGGCCAGCGGCTGTGATCTAACCTATTGCTACTCTGAATATCTTTCCTAATCAAAATAAAGCAGATATTTAAGGTCTGGGAAAGCAAATGGCACAACAATCAATTTTTAGAAAATTACCCAAAATTCTAAGGGTTAATACAGAATTTCTTGGTGTTGTAGAGATTATGAATCATGGTTACAGACTTTGTGAAACACTGTTATTTTATGTAATGAGCAATTTTACCTTTTTGTGGCAATTATTTTTATCCTAAACCTTATGATGTTAATTTCTTCAAGTCTTTGAAAGTTTTAATGTTTGTCTCACTTACATGTTGGGTTGAATGTCCCATATGGAGGAAATGGTAAAATTACTGTCATTAATTGAGTGTAGGCTATAGTTATATGTACATTATTGGTTCACCCAGAGGCTAATATAACATTAGTCTGTAATATTTCCTCATTACTATCTAATGAGCCACATTTATATTAAACACCTTACTCCAACTAGCTCTCTTGAATACATCTTCTGCAGAACACTTTAGTAATCACTGTTACATAAGTATAAATTACTCCTAAGGAACAATTTTTCCTTTTGTAACAATGGATTTTTTCCAATATAAGTTTATATAAACATATTTGTTTCTTGTTTCTTTTTTGTCATCTGCTGTTGCATTGAATTTGGATCAGTCATATTCTATTATGGGAGAGGGGAACAAATAAGGGCAATAACAGAAGAGTTTTTTTTTAGTTGTTGGTTCAAATTCCAGTGATGGCATTTGGTTTTCATAAGGCAGTCTCCTGACTGACTTCATAATTGAGTGCTGGTGGTACAACCCGGTTTGACCAGCTCTTAAGGGTTGCCTGATTTTAGTTCTTCCTCCATTGCAATTATATTGGTAATGGAACATAACAAAAATGATGTTTACAAAATCCTCTTAGATGGAACCTAGAGTTAACCCTTAGAATGCTTGTTAATTTTCTAAAAATAGCATTTTGTGTCATCTGCTTTCCAAAAACTTAAACATTTGCCTAATTTTGTTGTGAGAGGATACTTAGAGTAGCAAACACGTTGTTAGATCACAGGCAAGCCGCCAATTTACTTGGCGGCTGGCCTGGATCTAACCTGTTTGCATAAGCATGTCAGTTCCAGTACTATAAGGGTTAATTCTAGTTTTTTGTTTGACGAAGCTTTCTAATTTCAGTTTACATGTTTTATCGTTTTATGTTTTTTCTCATGTGGTTTGTCACATAAACCTTTATTACCTTTATTACTTTCTGCTTCCTTTTAAGGCCGACACCCTGTCCCCACTCGAACACAATCATGAGGTAAACACCAAGTACTAGCCACTCTGTACCTTTGCATTCTTCAATGTCACTTCCATGCTAAAAGCTTGTAACTCCCGCTGTTCCCCCGATGGAGTTATGATTTTTTTGGGATGATGTGATGTCTTGTCTGCGAGTATGGAACATGGACATCTGTTTGCTGATCTTTCTCACCCATAGACAAGTTGTTTCTTCTCTCCTTTTGCTTTTTACAGGTGCTTGTTCCCAAATTTAGGCCACACATGCAATTTTACAGGATACCAATGTCCTTTTATCTTCATGTATGGAAACTGTAATAGTCAATGCAAAGTTTATACAAACAATTTAGCTCTTAATTCATTCCTGACACATTCAGTGAAAATACCATGATATACCAGAAGATAGGTTTGATCTCCCTGAAATTGTGCACAATTCCAATTAATCACACGATCTTAAAGTGAAATGGATATCTACTTTTTGTCTAAATAAGGATTCAAAAGTGACGCAGTGGTTTTGAAATTGACATCAATTCAACTGTAATTACCAGGACATATTAATAGCTTTTTTGGAATGAAAGCAATGTTTCATTCCGTAGAATATGCCAGTAAAGGAATTGTTATGTTTTAAGGCACTTTTGTTTTCAAACTGTCTATAGGTAAGAAAGCAGCAATCGATCATGTCCATATTTCATCTGTTTCTTGTACACCTTTTCTGTTGTATTCTGCTAATCATAGTTTTATCATTTTATTCAGCTGCCCCAAGATGAGTGAAAAAGTTAGCAAAAAAAAGTATTATTAAATAGAAATCTTTCATGTCAAGGTAATGTTTTGTGAAAACACCTTTAAAGCATTTTGAGATGAGTACCAAAATTAACAGATTTATCAATTAACTCATAGATAATTAGTCCTTTCCCTGTAATTTGCTGCAGAACTAGAAAGATCATTCATAAAAGATAGTGGTAAAAAAATGTAAAACTGATTATTTTATCACTCAATTATAATTGCCAAAGAAAAACATTGTTTGATAATTAGCAAGTTCCTGATTTGTCGATGTTTTATTTGCCAATGTCTGCTGTGGTAGGCATTGAGCCTACTACTACCATTATGAAGTTTCATGAAGAACTTGCCAGGTAGAGCTTGAAAGCAATTATTGTAAGAAAGACAAGAAATCCCTTAACAAGCAATTTCGTTTTTCCTTAAATAATCATATTATCTGTGAGCAGCAGACCTATCAAATTCAAAGCTTTTTATTTAAATAAAGGATATGCATTAACAAGAATGGTTGATGGCTTAATCTTTTACCAAATGATAACGACATTTGACCAGTTTGTTGCAGGCAGGCGACTCTGGTAAATACAATGTTGTCTGCAAACTATTTCAATTTGGGAAAGTCAAAAAGTTGTTGTTTGGTAAAGGGTTAAGAATTAAGTATAAAGTAACTCATCTTGGGCGTTTAGGTTTTAACCAGCATCTTAATTAATGTTTACTAATGAACTGTTATTTGATGTATTTTCATTATATTATTTAATTGTATTAATACCCATATATAAAGAAGACTGTCATATACTGGAGAATTTGCATTTTGATTGATCTAACTACATGCTTTTCAAACAAATGCAATGACGCCTTAGGATTGATATACTGAATATACAAGTTTTCTATTTATTAATTATTTTTCTTTTCTTTTGGCGTAATTGCAAAAATTTCATAAACATGATGTTTTTGCTTTTATTGCGCAGAAAATATTGACGGATGTTAGCTTATATGTTAACAGTTATCTACATTCGTTTCCTTGATGACACACGAAACAGGACATGGTTTACCTAAGGGATAATTTAGAAACCTTCAGCTTGACTTGTTACATTCTCTGACACATTGAATCTATTCATGATTAATGAAAAATAAATGAAGCATTGCTTCAATGGTTTCTGTCAACCACTTAACCAGTGAACATAATTGTTTTAACCCTTTATCTCTTTCATATTCTGTACAAATGCGCCAATGTCGTTTGACATACCTATATTATCAATATAATACACATGTATATATTATTAATATATCTATGTCAAAAGACATTTTACCCCCTTGATTCTGTACATTGAAATGCATCTTTCGCCGATAACTAAAGAAATTATTGGGACAAAAGTAGAAACTGCTTGAGATGAGCAGTTTCTGCTTTTGTCACAATGGTTTCTTTACATTATCAGCAAGGCCATATCAATTAACACTTCTATTATATTGTTTCCTGTCTTAGTTTGGGCCAGTCACAAAAGCTCCCATAAGGGAATAGGTAAATGCATTAGTGGTATATGACTTTAGAAACATTGTGTTCAAAGGAGAAGTCCCTTGCTACTTGTTACAATTGGCAATTTCTCTTTTGTAGCAATGGTTTTAACTCAATACTATAATGGTTCTACTTCATAATTATACCTCATTTTTTGTCTGCTGATAATTCTGAATATTCCACCTTGAGTATAATTATATTGATTGGGAAACAAATTATCGACCTGTGGACAGAATTGAAACACAATATTGATCTTCGATCGTAAATTCGTAATGAAAGAATAATAGTAACTCTGAGATTCATACAAAGTAAAGGCTATTTCAAGTGTGAGCTTTATTTATGCTAGTTTGTTATGCTATTTAACCATAAGCTAATGAAACACATTTCGGTGGGTTTTTTTCACTATGTTTCTGAAAGAATGCCTTACAAATTTCAATCAACTCCTCAATTTTCATACACATATTTACAAGGTTTTGCATCAAAACAATTGAGAAATCACTTAATTGCATCTAAAGGAAGTTATTTTATGGTTTCAGTAACGGGAAACACCACAGGCTCTTTTGCTGAGTCAGTGAAATAAAATCGTATGATCATTTATTGCATTAATCCAGTTCAACATTGGGAATTGTAACTTGTTTGAATTACAGACAACAACAGACATCTAGAATTGCCATCATTCAACTATATTTTTGTCAAAGATATTGGGAGTAAACCATTGTGACTTAAGGATAAACTGTTCATTAGGAGCAATTTATCGAAATTGCTCATTAGGTAAAAATCATCCTTTACTCTCAGTGGTTTCAAATTTGGATATGATAGATAGATAACATACTATAGGTTGTTCACTTAAGACTTTGATATCCCATTACCAAACAATAACAACATTTGACCAGGGGTTGTCTAAAATAGGATTATACTATCTCAATCTAAAGAAACCCAGCAATATATTTTATATGCAAATCATACAAGCTATATTGGTGCAAAGCTATCAATAATGTCCTTTTAGTCTGAAAAAGCTATCTCTAAGATCATCCATTACTCAGCTAATGTTTTTTGTTTGTTTATTTTTCAACAAATATATACTAAGAGCAAAAGTATAGGATTGCCTAAGAGTGACTATAATGTGAATGAAGAAGAAAATTTGCGTGAGCTCCAAGCAGTTTTTCTTTTCTTTGAAATGTAGGATGATTGATTTCAATGTCTTTTTTCAATTAAGAAGATCTGTTTTCTGATGGTTTCAATTTATGATTACCCTTGCAATTTACTGTTATGTTTAAAACATTGTAACATAAAGAATGTTTCTGAAACATTCTGTGGCCATAAGGAATTATAATGCTAATGGACTCAATCTCTTACTTCACACTTTGATCCACAAGCAGTACTTTGATTCAAGGAGATATTGTTTATAATGATCATTTTGCTTCTTAGTATAATTTAAACTTATTTGCTTTACATAGATCAGGAAACAAGTTCTTACAACTTATACATCACTCTCGATTCTGCTTCCTGCATACATAACTGGTACTTGTGCTGAATGTGGATTAATGAAAGCTGACAAGGCAAATCCCGCTACTCACAGGATTCGAACTCAAGACCCTTGTATGCACACACTCTACCCCTAGACCACTGTCTTCCATTTGCTTCTTTAGAGCAATGTCTACTTCATGCCTTAATAAATTAACCAGATTCAAATAAATTAAAGAACATCAATAAGCCTTAAAGGGTAGCAACACTTACTGAAAGATTGCTGTTTGATATTTCCTTCAATCTGAGTTGGCCCACAAGTTAAGTGGGATAATGGGTTAAGCCAGCTGGGGCGGAAATAGATCAAGTTTGCATCCGTTTTCTGAGTTGTCAATCCATGACATTGTGGAGCTTTATAGTAACTTGAGCACCACAAGCTTGTAACTCCGACACATATAGTGTTATGTCAATCACCTGTTTGCATTAATATAGTAGCCTATTTTGATGTGGTTGGTGTATATAAATCTGTATCATTTACTGCAAAAATGATGGATATATATGTGGCTTTAAATAGCTAATGTTATGAATGAAGAAAACAAGGGTTTACTCTTAGAATGCTGGGTAATTTACTTAAAATAGGTTGGGGAATGATACCCAGAGTAACAAACAGGTTAGATCACAGGCCAGCTGCCAATTTTACTTGGTGGCTGGCCTGGATCTAACCTGTTTGCATAAGCATGAAGTCGGTTCAAGCTCTATAAGGGTTAAAAGTAATGTTACTACCCGTCCTGTTCTGATGGCCAACCAGATATCAGTCATAAGATTTTAAGACATCTTATCTAAAGGATTAAGAGTAATACTATAGTAAGTGCTTTACAAACGTGAAGCACTTACTATAGTATTGTACTTAACCCTTGAACAGGGATCTTGTCAATGTGGGGCTGGACAATGACAGGAAATCTGCATTTACCAAATTCCCCCTCCATCGCGGGTTCAATGCTTGACTACTGCAAGTCCTTCGTTAAAATTCAAGGACTTAATGTATTGTTTTGTTTGACCATAAATGTTTGAGATTGAGGACCGCTCAACACTTAATCAAACTTATCTTAAGTGAATTGAAAAGTATTGTAGTAAATATGTGGATAGGTCTTTAGGTGATAAGATGTTAAGAGTGCCGCTCAGAAATTACAAAAGCAATCTATATGCCAAATTATTTTGGCTTTGTCAAAACTGAAAGCTAAAGCCATGACAATATCTCGTAATGCATGGAAAAAGATCTTTCTATTAGGGGCAAAGAGCAAAACTGTAGTAAGAGCAAGTCTAAATCCTTATAAGAATGGTTGTTAACAGAAAAAAATCGACACAAATTTAAAGATGATTCCCCTGGTATGTTAGAATAATGCAGCAAAACTTTATTACAAAACTATTTATGACATTTTAGTTGGAAGATAAAGGCCTATAACTAGAACTTAGCTTTCAACAGCTTCAAATAAATCATTGTGACCCACAAATTTGAAAAAGTATTTTGAAATTAATACTAGAGTTTTATTAGCAATAATTCAATGTTCTTAATTGAGTTTTATTGATTTCCGAAGAATGACAGAATCCATTTGAAAAACTAAATTGTTTCAATACTTGAAATTAGCAATAGTAACATAATCATTGTGTTCATTATTCAGAGAACTTGTAACAAATGTTTGATTGTCTTGGTTTTTTTCTAATTTGTTTTTATATTGCTGTAACAAATTTAAGGTTATAATATGACTTGTGCCTCTTTGTAATGGAGAAAGACCTCTACGTTAACCATCCTTGAAGAGTGTTTAAGCTGAGAACCATCAGTAATATATACATCAGCCAGGAGTCCAGTATGTCTAGCAGAAATCAAATCTTCTTTATTCTGATTTGAATCAAGGCAGAAAAAAGGCCCTGTGGTTTCAAGTTCAGTTATTTCGCCATTGGGTCATGAAAGCTCTTTTTTTGTAAATAATCTGAACTAAGTTGCATTGATTTTGAACAAATAAAAAACGTTTACCGAGTAATCCAAGTATTATATTGACCCGTAGCAAATGACTTTTGCAAGTATTGAGCATTTTCATTTTGCATCAGCAACAATATCTATCTTAGTTAAAGCCTTTTAATTTTACATTGATTATGAAGGAAGCTGGAAGCTAATTGAATTAACCCTCTATGACTGCTTCCTGGATACTTAACTAGGGCTCATGCCGACTTGTGGTTTGTCCCAGCAATTTTCTCCTTGCCTAGGGGATATCGAAGCCAGGACCCTTGGTACAAGAGGCCGGCGCTCTACCACTGCACCAATGTTGCCCACGTACACGAGGAATATCTCAT
This sequence comes from Cerastoderma edule, assembly GCA_947846245.1. Taxonomy (NCBI): domain Eukaryota; kingdom Metazoa; phylum Mollusca; class Bivalvia; order Cardiida; family Cardiidae; genus Cerastoderma; species Cerastoderma edule. Next base: position 20,030,471 of record OX401416.1, read on the forward strand.
AACTTTATGCCACAATCATACTTGTCAAACTTTACATGAGCAAAAGTACCTTATTTGATAAAGAGCTAATTAACAGTTATGAGGATAAGAGTGACTTCCCTTTTCTGGTGACTTCTTATCTTGTAGCAGGAAACTAAAAATAATGATGGCAATCCAAAGACCTTTTTGGTGCTATCTAAGAAATCTCTATAATTGAACTTTCCTTTGCCACAATACTTTGATATTTTGCTTTCTACATATTCAAAGGGTTTCTTTAACTTCTATTCCTGAGAGCATTTTGCTGCAGAAGTGTTGCACATGACAAGTGTAGGGTAAAGTTTAGATGGTGTTGTGTAGAATTACAAAAGGAAATGGACAACTTGACATCTAGTTCGGTGGTATATAATTCCACTTACACAACGCCCAGTTGCAGAGCATTTACAGCCTATTCAATTGTAGGAAAGGATTTTATTTGAAATGGAAGATAAAGTTAAAAAAGTAAGTGATTCTAGTTGACATGAAATATGAGCAAGTTAGGTTAAGAGCAGCTGCAGCTGTTATGTTTCACAAAGTCAATGCATCAATAGAGGCCGTTGATTGTTACTGGCAACTCCTCCATATGTTTCAATGTATTTGACTCATATTTGAAATAAAGCAGAACTAAATCTCTTTATTTTTGGTTGATAATCATATGCTAACACTTTAACCCTAAGAATGCTGGGTAATTTTCCAAAATAGATTTTTGTGTCGTTTGCTTTCTAACATCTTAAATATCTGCTTAATTTTGTTGAGGAAAGATACCCAGAGTAGCAAACAGGTTAAACCATAGGCCAGCCGTCAATTTCCTTGGCAACTGGCCTATATCTAACCTGTTTGCATAAGCATGAAGGTGGTTCCTGCACTATTATGGTTAACTTGAACTTGTTGCAAAATTCTAGTATACAATAAATTGAGTTTAATTGACAATTGTTGATTCATTTGAACAGTTCATAATTTTTTGAATAGTCGCAGAATCATGAATCAGTCCCGCATGTATGAAACATGTTAAAGGTAAACTCGATGGTTAACTTCTGAAATACCATTTATTTTGCTTCTTGGATTTCAAGTATCATTGTTCAACATTGTTCAACACTAAAAGCTCATGTTACAACAGGGTATGAAAAAATAGCATTGACATAAGTATTCCCTTGTGACATATACATTTATCAGTGTATATAATTATTTAGGGCAGACGATATCAAAGCAATTCATTCTTTTATCAAACAAAACTGGTTTCTGTGTATTGTGAAAAATACAACATTTTATTATTAATTGCCCTATATGCTGTTTACTGTAAAAGTTGTTTTCAATGTTTTCCAATAAAAGATTGTTCTATGAAGAAACTCGTTTATTTTCGATAGTGAAAATAACTTGAGTTGATGCATTACTCTACTAAACAGTATGGTAAAGCAGAAACTGAATGTCAAATTTCAATCACAAAGTTTGAATTATGCATTGCCCTAAATTACCAAATATACTCCAAATCTAACCATTTTCACTTCTACTTCTACTCTAAAATTTGACCCCCTTCCCGCACCCTCCACCTTTGGTGCGTAACATTGATTTGAGGAAGGCTACAAGCCTGAAGACTATAATAGTAAGTGCGTCATGTTTATGAAGGACTTAGTATGGTGTTGCTTGCAATGACCCTTTGTGATGTACACAGATCCATCATAATTGCAATGATATCCAGGTTATTCACCTACTACCTTCACCTAGACAGAGCCCTGTGACAGGTCCAAATTGTAAACAACAAGAGATGACAATAAAAGGGTCCTGCGTGGCTTAGTGGTTATGGTGGCAGACTTAGAACTCACAGGACCGGGGTTCAAGCCCCACCAACATCTCTGGTTTTGTGGGAGTGACCTTTGGCAAATCACTCCAGAGCCCTAGCCTAGTCCTGGTTGATCCAGGAAAACTGTTATTTCATAACTGAAAAATTGTAGACCAAACCAAACTAAAGATGACTATAAAATGGTTTTGAATTTTGAATTGTTATGAAAACGATAAAAATAATGTGGGTGCGTAAAGAGCAATTCCTCATTTTGGGCATAAAGTTTCCTAAGCCGTGTTGCATATATGAATATTTTAAAAGCAGCGACAGATGAGTTTTGGAGTTTGATAAACAACATCTTTTCAATGATAATGTATAAAGAACCATCACTTTAAATCGAAATGTAACAGCTATAAAGTTATTAAGCAATAACACATGCTCCTTGCTATAGGCCTAGATCTTTATAAAGCAAGAGGGTTATGCAAAGTAATATTTTCGAAAATGTATGTATATTTTATCTAATACATCACTTATATCATATACATGGGAACGTCATTGCATAAAGCCTGTCTGACTTATCTTTTGTAAGCTTCAATAAAGTATTTTTCATGCATAACTGATCATAAAGCAACACATATTTTCGCTGTGTTGAATTATAGGTTATAAGTAACGTTGAAACGCTCCGAGGGACACAACATGTATCACTTTAAACCCTTTTCACTGAAAAGGTGACTATGAAATGGCAGAATAGAAGCAGTTATCTTTATAAATACTTTTGATAAAAAGGAAGAACTCTGTCATTAGTAATTTGTAATTGTCCTATTGTGATAAATCACGCTTTTAGATCATACCTATTGCTTTTTATCTACATGTAATTACTGAGACCACTTTAAAATAGTTAACAATGATATTGTAGAACACTGGGACAAAGACAAAATTGCCCATGATGGGCAATTTCTCTGTTTGTCACAATAGTTTTTGATTAAGTACAAACGGAATAATCAGTTTTCATATTTCATGAAAGTTGTCTGCTGTAACATTCAATCTAGACAAGTCACAAAAGTCATATAATGGAGTATGGGTTTAAGACTTTCCTTCATATGTAGGCATTTTGATACGCCTGCAACAGACGGTTGAAGAAATTTAATAAGAAAAAGACAATTTGCTCAAATTGGGCAATTTCTCTTTTCTTCACAATGGTTTTATATGTATGTCATAAAGAATTTGTTTATACTTTGCACTTTATAACTGTCTTCCGCTGCTGCTTGCGTTTCAACAATAAAAAAAATTCAAATTTTGGATGAACATTTTAACAAGTTTTACAACCAAAGAGTGAACTATGCACCGACCAATCCACGAACAATCAATATTTTATTGTTTGGCCTAAGGATCACACAAGCACAGAGATCTTTACTACAGTTGGCCTTCTAGCTGAGTATTTTCTACATGTATGTCTCCTTCTTTGTATTACAAACACTGTGAGTCCCCCTGTAATGTGTGTGGTGGTTTACACAATACATGAAAACTGAATTGGCCACATTGCAGTTCAAGTTTGAGTTTTGAGGTGGATACATGTGTCAATTTATAAATATTGTGTTGCGTTAAAATTTTATGAAGGGACTTTTTTCATTGTGTGTTTAGATAGCATCAGTGACTTATTTCTTTGTCTTGTTTGTTGTTCATTTATTAATGCATTACAGTTATAGTACATTATGTCATTAGTGAGAAGCATACTGAAAAGTGACATTGTGATAAAAAAGGATTAAATTTCTTTTTAAAGCTAGTCTTCTTTTTATTGAAATGATATAAACTCGAGATAGACATTTATATGAAACCATCTGTTATCTGCTTTTACTTTAACCTTTTGGTATTTATTTGTTGTCAATTTAAGTTCACTTAAGTTTCTTCTGTTGTGTTCTGGATTTCTTTATTGTCTTTAGTTGACAAGAAGTTGAAATTAATTTGTTCAATCTTTATGTGACGTTGTTTAATGCTGCATGTTTGTAACAGATTTATTTCTATGTGGATTGTCGTTTGGTAAGGGACTTTTCCCTAGAAGTAATGGTACTACAGTGTTCTGTTCTGTTGTGTACCCCAGCCTAAAGTACTGATCATCTGGAATACACAGGAAGGAGGATTAGTTAACTCTCATGGCAAATTTGTGGAAAATTCATTTTATAAAACCATACCAAACACAAGTTGAGACAGTTATGTAACGAAACATATAGCATTTTAATAGTACAATCGATGAGTTGTCTTGACAAACTTGAACAAGATTTGACATCTTCAAAAAACAGAATAATTCCTATAGTTTGTAATTCTAAATCATTTTCTGTCCCTATCGATAGAATTACCGGTATGTAGCCAAAATGCCCATTTAGGAACAATAATTAAGATGCCCATTTAGGATTAATTATTAAGGTCTCCTGATATTTAAATTCTTGAACTTTGTAAGGATTATATGAAATGATCCATCAGAATTGCTTTTAAGGAGGGAAGAAATTGTCAAAAGTGCCTAAAGTAGGAAGCTGCATGAACCAAACAGGATGAAACTTTAGCAGTATCCTGAGTACTGCATTGTATTCAAGTACTCCTACTTGACCTGTGATTCATATCCTTGTACCCTCTTCTAGAGCCTTATGGTCATTAACGCATTACCAAACAATAACGACATTTGACCACTTTGTTGCAGACGACTATGGAAAACGTTTTCTGCTCTATCTGAAGAACATTGTTCAATTACATCACATTTTGAAATGTCGTCTGCGAACTCTTTCAATTTGAGTTGAAAATTTGTTGTTTGGGAAAGGGTTAAACCCTTAGAGTGCTGGGTACTTTTCTAAAAAAAAGATCCTTGTGTTGTCTGCTTGCCAAAACCTTAATTATCTGCTTACTTTTGATGAGAAAAGATACTCAGAGTAGCAAACAGGTTGGATCACAGGCCAGCCGCCAATTTACTTGGCGGTTGGTCTGGATCTAACCTGTTTGCATAAGCATGAAGTCGGTTCCAGGACTATAAGGGTTAAACTACATATATTCACTTAAGCTTTGATTTCCAGATAAGATAAGTAGTTTATACCCATTTTCTCAACCTCTACTCAAGTTTCCATCTTTTGAATAGTATCTTGTTTATTACAAATTTCTAATTTATTTTTCTAAAATCAAATACTTTTCAGACTGTAAATAATTCAATATTATGTTTATCCACATCACCATAACCCATGCTTAATGACCTAAGCTGTTGATGCGCCTTAAAGCACCAGTCTTTCAAATAATATCATGTAACAACACATAACTAAGTTAATTTCAGACTATCAAACTTTCAATCAAGTCAGTGCAATATTAAAGTAGAAAGAGGGTTCCATTTGCATGTTGTAACTTGGCATATTTTGTTATGGAGTCTCCTTAGGAAATGGTCGTTTGAAAGGAGAAACGGTCAAGTGACATTTTATTGCATATCCTTAATTATCTACAGCTGTAAAACTAGATTGATAACCAGCTGTAAAACTAAATGGATAGTTAGTAATTATGATATCCAGAAATAGTGTGGAGTAGGTTGGAGGATTATGTCCTTATATGGTTTGGGAGGGGGGTCGGCAAATGGCAATATTGGCTAATGGGAAGTAAGGGTCAGCAGTATTTATAATTAAGTGGATATTTAAATTGTGTGCTGGCGACTATAAGAGGTTATTAGACACACACTATCCCAGTCACTCGATGACAAAGCTATTGGTGCAGTGTGCCCGAGGTTTTACTCAGTGTTCGAAGATTAGTCATACTACATAAGGCAGTCTTTTCATTGATCTGAAATTCCATACAAAGAGGAAGCAGGCTTTGACATCAATATAGTGTATTGCTAGCTGGCTAAATTCTCTCTGTTTGGATTGATCAGCTGTTATATAGAATTGGATGTTATTTGCAGGGTTGTGTGGTTCAGGGATAATATATATTTGATATCTAGTATATAATTGTGTCCTGTTTTGGATAGACATTCAATTACATTTTGACACATCCTATCAAATTGATTTGGCAGTGTACACGTGTTCAGGGATTGTTTGTGATTAAATTCTGAGTTCATTGTCTTCCAAGGGCTCATCTAGTAGTTAGAAATGGAGGCTGAGCGTGAAATAGAAATAGAAATCATTGAAAAGCCTGTAGATGATGGCTCAAACAATGTTGACAATGGTGATGATAACAATTCCCAATCTAATGAAAATGGTGAAGATAGGAATGAGCAAATGAATGGGAATGGAGATGCTGAACAATGTGTTCCACAAATTAGAGTTGAAGATGAAAACGAGGTAGACATTGTTATTAACATTGGAAATGGTGGTGATGAAGACCAACCTAAGGAAATAAGTAATGGTGAAGCTGAGGTAGATGAGGAAATAAGCAATGGAAAAGTTGAAGAAGATGAGGAAATAAGTAGTGGTAGGGTTGAAGAGGAGGAAAATATTCCTAATGTGGTTCAGGAAGAGGAAGAGAAAGAGGAAATGAATGGTGAAGATGGAGATAAAGTGGTAGTGATTGTTGATGATACAGAACCGGATGTTGATGAAATTGATGCCAATGTTAAAGAGGACCCTCAGGAAAACAAAGAGAATGAAAAGGAGAAGGAACCAAATAATAATACTCCCTCTGTCTTGTCTTCCATCGCCAAGTTTGGCACGATGACTCCGAAAAAGGTCTTGTTTATTTTCATCTGTATCTAAGTTGTTTCATCTAAATTAGGGTTCATTACAGGGCTGTTGTAAGACCTTTATTTTTGACTGTAGAGGACTAACTTTAGTCTTGTATTCAACCCTAAAAATATCAATTAACAATATACGGGCCTCCATGGCCGAAAGATTAGAGTACAGAAGTTGAAATCACTGACCCCTCGCCAGGGATTTGAAGCCATGTGGGTTCAAATCCTAGTGAGGGATATGGATTTCATTGAGAAGTAGTCTCACGACTGAGTTTCGGAATGCCGGTGGTTCTACCAGGCTTGACCAACACTTTTGGGTAGTTGAGTAAAATGGGTCTTCTTCCTCCATCAATAAGAGTCGTGCAGTGCAACATAAATGAAATAATGTTGAAGTGATGTAAAACCGATGTAAGACTTATAAATGAAAACCAACAACCAACTATATCAAGGAATCAGAATCAGAGAGTGACATGTTTATCCGTCACCATGTTAAATACTTTTTTGACTTTAACAAAAGGTTTTTAAGTTGCTATATATATGTAAATAAACATGTAGTTAGCTTGACCTTTCTGAATGGGCTGTCAAGACCTACCTTAAATGGTCTGACTTCATCATTTTGAGCCAGGCATTGCAACATAAATGAAATATTGTTGAAGCAATGTAAAACATAAATAAATGAATGAATTAGGTCCTCAAATAGAGCCCCATTGTCTAAATGACTGGTTTAATTTTATCGTTATATGTGTCACAGATGTTGCTCGATCAATGGTTTGTGACAGATCTCTGATTATTAACTTGATATAACTGTTATTTTTACAATTCTATATTCCACAAATGCTCAAACAATCTTTAAACCATACCACTGAAATATCTTAATTTTATTTTCATATAATTAAGTTTAAACTTCGAATTAGACCGAACAACAGTTTTCTGCTTTATGGTAAAGATTAAAGTCAGATTCATGTCAACGTTTTCTGTGCATTCTAATAGGCACCAATTACTCATATTGTTGATTATTGATAATCATAAGGCACTTGACCCATTTCCCAATATATATAAAGAGATTGATTACCATTCCAACTTACAATTGAAAGCAGGCAACCATGTTGTTGAAATCATTGTGAATAAAAGCAAAACTTGTATATCACAAGAAACTTCAGCCTTCATCGCAGTGGTTTCTTAAACCTTTAATTATTTGTATGTTCAAACAAACATATAAAGTAATGGATAAGTTAATGAGTTGGCAAAGTATCGGATTATCAGACCATTTGGATGTATTATTGTATAGATATTATCTTATTATAATAATCTGCATTTATTTATAAATCTGCTGACTACAGTTTTGTGACTAAGCAAGAGTAACAGCACATGACTGTCCACATATAAATTGTGAAAAAACAAACATTTTCTGGGGTTTTATTATGTTCACAACCATTATGGCAAAGGAAGAAATAGCTCAGCATTGAAACAATACCATTTGTCTCAACTCTGTAACTCATTACAAGACAGTGCAAAATTTCATCAAGTCTAGGGATGGTTATTGCAGTAATTGACGCAGATCAGACAGTGATGGTTGCACTGGCTGATATCGATGTAGGTTCATGACTAACAGCCGTTTCAGAACTGAAAAATGTAGGAACGGCCCTGACGAAGAGGACCCATATGGGACCTGTGTCGGGTAATGACTCTAAACTAAAACTAAACTAATGATTAATCTTGCTACCTTTCGCCCCATCTTTTGTCATTTGTAAATGACATAAATTAGGATTGATGCAAGCACTGCCTGATTCTGGCAGCTCAAGTGTAAACAAGTGCATATTTGTAGGATTCTATACATTTCATAGCATACTTGAAGAGAAGAAGCATTTCTTTGTATCTTTCATTGCCAGACATCTATCAAGATTTATTGCAAGGGTCCAACTTGCAAGAGTATAGTAGATCTGGCAAATTTAAGAAGGAATTACTTGAGTCTTGCACAGAAATCTCAATTTATGTTTTACAGGGGGGACTTTATGAGTCTACATTTTTCATGTCAAAGCTTTGTAAATGCACCAATCACACTAGTCTTTGTGATGGTGGGTTTTTGCTATTGAAGGCAGTGGTCCAGGGGTAGAGCGTAGGTCTCTAGACACGAATGGTCCTGGGTTTGAATCCCGTGAGATGCAGAATCTGCCTTGCAACCACAACCCACATAAGGCATGAGTACTGTATCCAGGAAGCAGACTCGAGAGTGATTTGTCTTAGAAGTTTGTGTCACAATTTATGGAGAATAAACAAGTTTAATACTTTATATATATCATCTGCTGCTATAGCTTGGGTTTTGAATAGTCATTATATGATTATTTATATAGATATGGGACTCTTTATGGGGAAAGGTTTAATCTCATGTATCAGGAAAGGTATAATAGCAGTTCCCATGTGTTGTCCCTTGTATTGTTACATGGGATTAATGTCTCTCTTGTATTGTTGTAAAGGTTTATTAAGTTATCCCTTTGGCTGCCGGATTTAAATCCTTAAAGGCTTTTGATTCTCTCAGTTAGTATTTAGATGGAAACATTAGTAGATGGTTTTTGTATGGTTGGATTGGAATAATCTTAGTTCTACCCATATGCTTCGATGAAACTTTGAAAATTATAACTGGTCTTGTCAATAAGAGTCTCAAACATTTTTTTGCATCTGATATAAAAGATTATAGCATAAATGTGAAAAAAGGATAAAATACTCCTCTTTTGTCTTGATTTGTTGTCTGTCATCTGCTGTCCCTTTCAATTTGGATCAGTCACAAATTCCCATAAGGGGGAATAGGTTAATCTTTTTCAAATTAAGCAGGCCAAAAATCAAGTTATAAGTAAAACCGGGGGCCACACCGATCAGATGAAGAGATAAGGAGAAAAATCGTAGAATGCTTTTAACATTTTTATATTTTCTTGATTAATTTTGTTTCGAGGGTACTCACTGATATAGGATTAAGGTAGAATACCCGTAATCCGCCATTTTGAATTTTTTTTCCTCATTGAAACACTTCAGTTGTTCTCGGAAACATCATTCTCTGCAAGAAATATTCACTTTACATTGAATAGTTCTGGCCCGACTGGTGTATGCCAAGAACGAACAAAGTATTGATTCCGATGATAGAATGAGTTTAAAGATGGGGGATTATGGGTTTTCTTCTTTTAATCTGTTTCGAGGGTACTCACAATAATGGATTAAGAGAAAGAAATAAACAAGTTGAGTTGAAAACTGCCCTTATCTAGAGCTATTGAATGAGCCCAAACAAAATATCTCCCATATGGTCTGATTTATAGTATAATACACTTTTATTCTGCTAGGTTACCAATCTGCTCTTTGTTAAACAAAATATGCAGTAAATTGTTTGCTTGAGAGCAAAATCATAAAAAAGGTGACTGCTGGTTAAAACTATTTAAACAACATTTTAAATTATCCATGGATTTAGGGATGTACATGTAATAGAAATCGGTGGGTCTTGGGTTCCAGCCGCACCGACACCTCTGGTTTCGTGGAAGTGGCCTTTGGCAACTCACTTCAGAGCCCTAGCCTAGTACTGGTGGATCCATGGCCCCTCTCCGTGTGGGTTCAAATCCTGAGAGGGATATGGATTTTCATGAGAGGCAGTCTCCCGACTGACTTACGGAATGCCGATGGTTCTACCTGCCTTGACCAGCCCTTATGGGCAGTTGAGTATGGGGTCTTTCTCCATCATTAATAGTCGGGCATCGCTACATAACTGAAATAATGTTGATGTGATGTAAAACCCATAATAAAAAAAAAAAGTACTGGTGGATCCAGGAAAGCCATAGGAGTAACAGGCTTAGGCCTTAATTCTGTACCGAACAGTGTAGTGATATTATAACAGTCTCATCCAGTGAAACGAAATTTAGTAACAATGATATTATCAATGATTAAAAAAAAAAGAAAAGTGACATCATTTCAGCATGTTCTTCTTTATAGTGTTCAAAATATGAGTACAAATATCAACCATAATGCACCAAATCTCTTCGCTGTGTATGTACTCTGTTCTGGCACTCCTGTATAGACCACAATGTTACAAAGTGGATTGAAACACCTCACATGATGACTTTGTACTTGAGTCATGGCTGATTCAACTTTTTAACGCTTTACACTCACTGTTCCATGAATACTTGGGTTCACTGTCCAGATGATGAAGATTAATGATGAATGCCTTATGTCAATAATATATAAATTGAATGTCTTCAATGCATTTGAGAAAATTCTAATCATTGCGACAAAATGCTAATTTGTTTATGATCAGTTAAAGTGTTGTACTCAGTGATAGGGTATACTGGCTTCTCAAAAAAAAAAATTATTTCTCTTTCATTTTTAAACAGCAAGCTTTTGATCAGTCAGTGTGATGAACTCTAGGTTAAGCAATGAATGCTACTTTTCCAACCACAATAGTACAATTTATCTTTGTGTCTCTTTGTCTATGCCCCAGTGATTATATTTTGACCAACATGGTTTATCCAGTAATGGAAAAAAGACATGTTTACATCATCCTTTCTCCATTTCTGTCAATGGGATATAATTTCATAAATTTGTCAGGGTCCTGCATTGCCTAGTGGTTTTATCACTCAGGAGTTGTGGGCTCCATCACTACCAGTGCATCTAGCTTTGTCATTTGGCAAGCAACTTCTGAGCCCTAGCCTGCTTAAATGCCATAAAAAGAAATACCTCAATGAATAAGAATTAGACAAATGAGTAGCAATGATAAAAGAAGGTGATTCAAGAGATTGACCTACATGTATTTAGCAATTTGCCCGAATCAATTAGGTCATGAATTTGTACATCCATGTAATTGATTCTTAGAAAGAACTACATATAAATATTTCAAGTGTGTTCATAAACATTAACTTCAACAATGTTGTTTTAACCCTTTACCAGACACCAAATTTTTTACTGTCCTAAATTGAAAGAGTTTGCAGACGTCATCTCAAAATGTAATGAAATTGAAAAATAATCTTCTGATAGGGCAGAAATCATTGTGGGAAAAAGGAGAAACTGCTATTCCCACAATGTTTTCCAGAGTTGTCTCCAACAAAGTGATTAAATGTGGTTATTGTTTGGTAATGGGTTAATGTAATCTGTCTTGGGAGTAAGAGTCAAGTAATAGCATTAGCATGTTCACATGAAAGGATGTTTTTTACAGCAGACTGTGTTTCTGTTAAAATCCATTAGTATCAAGATATTTTCATGGTAATGAGCTGCAATCACAGTCTGCATCAATGTTAGTTTAGAGCTTTTTTATGAAACATTTGAGTGCAGATCTGTTTCTGTCATTACACAACAGAGTGCAGCCGCTTCCTAGATATCTGCAGAAGTTTAATTCAAAACTGTTTTAGTTGCTAGACATCTGCAGAAGTTTACTTCAAAACCGTTTTAGTTGCAATCTAGAAATTCTTCAGTATGTCTGGCTAAAACTCAGTTGTTCAAACATTTTAACAAATATAAAAATTACTTTTGGTTTAACCTTTATTTATGAATATGGTGGTTAGATGAAAGACTATGTAATGGCATTTGAATCCTTTCATTTATTTATAAAGAACTTTCAATTGTCTAAATACACTGAATGCTCAATAATGCCCCTATTTTACATTATTGGTGATGTGTTGGTTTCATTCCATATTTCGTCAATATTTCTAAGCTATAATCAATATGGCCCATAGGAGACATGCATTAATTTCCATGTGAATCAATAGTTTTCTATGTCCATTGTAGTAGAGCGTGACTATAACTCATTAACAAATGTCTGGGTGTTTAAATCTATATTTGAAAAAGTTAACAAAAGGGCCTTTCAAGTTATGGTACATTTTATTTTAAAAGGGTGAAACTGCTCTTAAGAACAATTTCTATTCTATGAATGATAATTTTGAAAATTCTCGTCAATAGAACCTTGGTTGGTTTTGTTGGCTGTTTTGATAGAAACTATTTTGGAAAAGGGGGTAATGCTTACATAAACAGAAACTTCATTTAGCTTGGTCATCTTGGGCTATTTCGATAAATCAACTATGTTGTGAATGTCTGCAATCTTTATTGAAAGTGCATTTCGGGAGTAACAATTTGATACAACGGTAAAATGCATTTAGCAAACAGTCTTCTAGCAAGAGGGCTTCAAAATGCATCAGCTAGCATTAGCATTTGAACATTGTTATGAAGTAAAAAGTTGAGGGAAGTTAAAGGTTATAAATCTTTATCTATTGTAAGTAGTCTCAAATGTGCATTGCATCTATAGAAATTATGGCAAAAAATAGATGTTTCTATTTATGGAGAGTTCATGTATTTTTCTTAAGTTGTTTATGACCATAGATGTATCTTCCTAAAAGCAAGATGACTTGTATCAAAGGTTTTATGGACCCCAACATACCAGGCAATGACTCATAACGTCTGGACACCTAACATTTTACATGTGATCAGCATTTATACAGAATTTAAGAGTTTTGTACTCAAAGCATGTTGAATTGAGATGGAAAAAACTTGTTTATGTCAAATTTTATCAAACTTGTCATCATGGCATTTGGCTGTTAACCTTTTCAATGAAATTCTTGTGTGGTTCTGTGGCCAAGTTGTAAGTGTGCAGAACTTAAATTAACATGGCCCCTATAAGAGTGGATTCAAATCCCGGTGACAGCATTTTAATTTTCATGAAAGGAAGTGTCCCAGTTGACTTACAGATAGCCAATGGTTTCACTTGACTTTACCAGTCGTTATGGGCAGTCATGCTTTGGGTCATCTTCTATCATTATAAGCAGAATATCTCAACATAACTGCAATATTGATGATACAATGTTAAGTAATAGATTAATAAAACTTGTTATAATGGCTTCGAAATGACATTTCAAAACATTGTTACGACAGCTGTCTTTGAACAATTTACTAACTATGAATGTGAGTCAGATCTCCTTCATTAAGGATATTGAATAATTTTGCCCAAAGACTATCTGATGTAACCTGCCGTGGCTATCCTAAACCCTATATCGAGGGTTCAATGCAAGACTGCAGCAAGTCCTTTTCGAAAGTGATGGACTTGCTGCAGTCTTGCATTGAATCCCTGTTATACATGATTAATTACAAATATGGATTACGGCATATGTGGGATGACTCACATATGGGCCTTTCCCAGACTATATTGGCTGATGTGCCTATAATTGTTTGGTTTACTGTGGCTATCTATTGATCACCAGTTTTCTCTATGTCGATCAATCTTTCCCCAAGTTGGTCTCGAATATGATCGATTTCTTTATTTGCTGTTGATGGAACCAACGCGCGAAATTTATGCTGTGGTTAAAGATATTCATTTTGGCCGTTTGCATAATGTAGGCACTGAGATGAAAGATTTAAGTTTCCATTTCATGATATTTTTTGTAAACCTGTTTTGGGGGGCCTCCGTGGCCTAGTGGTTAGAGTACAGAACTTGAAATCACATGGCCCCTCTCCGCGTGGGTTCAAATCCTGAGAGGGATATGGATTTTCATGAGAGGCAGTCTCCCGACTGACTTACGGAATGCCGATGGTTCTACCCACCTTAACCAGCCCCTATGGGCAGTTGAGTCTGGGGTATTCCTCCATCATTAAGAGTCGGGCATCGCTACATAACTGAAATAATGTTGATGTGATGTAAAACCCATATATATATATAAACCTGTTTTGGGCAATTCCAGCTTACCCGTTATGTAACAACTGTTTGAAGTTTCGTTTGCTACAAAGAGATTTAAAGCCCTTTGTTTAAGGTGAATGAATATAAATTATATATCTTCCTTTTAGGATATCATTGTTATATATATATAAGATTGTCTGTAACTTTAGAAAAACATTACAGCCGTCAAGTAAATTGGCAACTGGCCTGTGATCTTACCTGATTGCTACTAGTATAAGTATCTTTCCTCATCAAAATAAGCAGATATTTAAGCTTTTAGAATGCAGACGACACAAAAATCTATTTTCAGAAAATTTCTCAGCATTGTAAGGGTTGATATAAGGGAAAGGTTTTACAAAAATAATTATATGTATAGGTAAGATACACCTGGATGAGTGTACCCAATTAACTTTGATTGAACTGGCCATTTCCCCTTCCAAATTGTCTTACTAATTACTGTCATTTGTTAAATGGCCAGGTTTGAACTCCCTAAAGGGTAATTCGGTAATGATGTTTTCGAGAATATGAATTGTTGATGTACAAAAGGTTTTATCCAAAGGGACTCAAATAAAGCAACATTTAACCCTTAGATGCTGGGTAATTTTCTTAAAATAAAGTCTTGTGTTGTCTGCTTTCCAAAACCTTAAATATCTGCTTAATTTTGATGAGGAAAGATACTTAGAGTAGCAAACAGGTTAGATCGCAGGCCTGAATCTAACCTGTTTGCATAAGAATGAAGTCGGTTCCAAAGGTTAATTCAATGAATGATGTTGTTCGAAAACATAGATTGTTGTTGCACAGAAAACTTTGGACCAAGGGACTAAAATAAAGCAACATTTAAGTTGCTAATTCTCAATCAAGTGTTATTTCGAAAGCATAGTAAAGAAAGCAAAGTGTACAGAAAGTGCCTACTGGAACAAGTCGACAACAATAAAAAACAAAATGACCACTTCTAGGCTTCAGTGCAATACTAAAGTAAGTGAAAGACTTGCTTTTGTCTTGCATTGAATGCTTGACTTGTGTCATTCTATGATTTGGCAGAGCTGTTTGATTTTGACATTTTCTAAAAGGTTATACACAAATCGTTTATGCTGGCATTGAGGCTACATTCCATTCCTGGATCATTTGACAGCCTTCACATATTTCCCATATAAATATATACACTTGTTGCACAATTGAAGCAGCTAATATGTTTGCAATTGTAGTTGGAAAAGAAAAGAGAAGTTATGGCAGTGTATCCTTTTTGTCATCCTCTATTCTTATGATTCTTTCACTTTCTTGCATCTTCTACCATTTAAAAGTACAATTTATGGTCAATTTCTGATGAATCAAATAATGTTTCGAAACATACTTGCCGGGGAAGACTACAAATCATAGGGTGTTTGAGACCAAGTGAAGGATTCCATACAATACAATAGTAAGTGATTCACCAACATGAAGTACTTACTGTGGTATTGTTACAAAGGTACTGAAGTTAAACCTGAAAGTTGGTTTTTGCCGTGTAACCTCTGTATCACTATATGAAATGTCGCAGGTTCTGTGCAATACTATAGTAAGTGCTTCACATATGTGAAGGACTTTCGATAGTCTTGCATTGAACCCTTGATGTTAGAAATGTCAAATTGTCATATAAATGTCCATGATAACCTATACAATACAATCTGCCACAGAAGGCAAATTTTTTCATGAAGAGAAGTGTCCTTTTGTCACATTGCTATCTGCTTGAAAAGATATGTCATTTCCTATTCCTAGAAACACATTTTAGTCAGTAAATAATTTAAATCCAAATCATCATAATGCGCGCTAAATGACCGTAGCTTTCGATGTGCCTTAATACGCCATTCATTTATTCATTCCTAGAAACAAAACTTTTTATGTCGAAACGTTCTATTCCATATGACACATCCTTGTTGAGTCTTTTAGAGATTGACTTTGATTTGAGACTGAAGTGCTTCGATGTTGTCAAAATCAAGTTACGAAATGTTATAGTTTTGCTTTGTTCACAGTTGATTATGATTGTTTTGCTATGCTACTGTAAATGTTCTGTCAGAGTTCCATATAATTGGTTGTGGACATGTTTGTTAAAAGTTGTTTGCTGTTTGAACATCTAAACCATTTATATCATGTAGGCAAGCTCGTAAGAGTTCTGTTTTATGTGACAATTCTTATGAGTATGCATGCAGTTTGAAACTATCGTGTTAAAAGATTGAAAGATAAAGCATGCCAAAATAACAACCTATCCCTCTATTATTTGGAACTCTGATTAACACATTTTTTGAGTTTGATAAATGTTGTTCTTTTGATTAAGCAGGACGCTGGAATGTTTCGAGTGGTGCAAACGGAAAAATGTGCTGCATGTCAGAAAACGGTGTATGCCATGGAAAAGTTAGAGATGAACGGAAATGTCTACCATAAGACTTGCTTCAAATGCTCACATTGTAGTGCACGATTAACGTAAGAGTCTCATTAACTCGTCCCTTCGGGAAATCGAAATGAGGGTCTTGTTATCAGAACATATGTAACTAAAGTCGTGTTCGTTTATTGTTGACTCTTGAGCATAAGTCGAGGGTTCAATGCAAGACTATAGTAAGTGCTTCACATACGTGCAGCACTTACTATAGTATTGCACTGAACCTCGAAGTGGTGGTAGATTTATATAGAGTTTAGTACAAGACTATAGTAAGTCCTTCACAAAAGTGAAGTACTCACTATATTATTGCAAAATGTGAAAAATCCATATATTTATTAATTCAATTCAATACTGAATTGGTAAGAGTCGGCAAAACATTTTAGTAAATGATATGCGAGTTAATGAATTAACATGTTAGATTATTTGAATGTTTGATTGCAAGCGGATGTTACCATCAAGAACAATTTTCAGGAGGACTGTGTGATGCTGTAATGTTTCTGAAGCAGCAGAAATTTGATATTTGTTTTATTTATGTCTCAAAGGACTTAACAAATGTCTGTCATTTTGTAAAACGTTTGAGATTATTTATCTTCTTAAAAGGGTCCCTTACTCACTTCATGTAGACTGAAGCTACCATAACCCTTTTAGTGCTGGAATCGACTTCATGCTTATGCAAACAGCTTGAATCCAGGCCAGCCGCCAAGTAAATTGGCGACTGACCTGTGATCTAATCTGTTTGTTTCTCTTGGTATGTTTCCTCATAAAAAATAAGCAGATATTAAAGGTTTTGGAAAGCAAACAGCAGCAAAATCTATTTTTAGAAAATTACCCAGCATTCTAAGGGTTAAATGTAATACAGTCTTCCTGGTGCAGCAGAGTATTTTATTCATAAAAAAATAAACTTATGAAAAGCAATCTATTACTGAATTGACTATTCCTCAATTACTAATACTGGTGAACCCCAGGAAAGCTGTCATATAACGGATATATTGTTGAAATGGCATTAATTCCTTTACAAAGAGTATGCAAATATTTTCGTCAATTTTAGAGCGAATGACAATGGGAGAATGTAGATAATGCTTAGGTTGACTGTATTTTCCATTTGCCACATACTTGAATGATGTAAAGTTTGGCATGTTGTTTGTTAGGCTGATAAACGATGAATTTATTATGTACTTTTGAATTGCTTTGCATTGCATGTTTCCCATTGAAAACTTTGTTCTTGTTGGTAACATTTTATTTTGGATCAGAGTAGTTACATATGTTTGCAACAAGATACTCATGAATGATTTCATTTGTTATTTTTTACTAACAGTAGAATTTTATGTGATTGCTTGCCAAAGTTGGTATTAGATTTTTGATAAATTTGATATTTTTATATACTGTTTATATTCCAAAGGCCAGACTTGGAAACAGCTATTAAAGGTAGGTTTACTATAACATAGTATATAGGTTTCTAAATGCTACATGATGGCCATTAGCAACAACTGGACAGGCAATCAACAAAGGTTTGTTAGTTTTTGTTACCATAGTTATTTTTTGGATACATTCATCTGTAATGGCAAAAGAAGTTGTGCATGATGGACAATTTCTCCTGTAGTCATAGGGTTTCCGTTGACCAAATATACCGAGGGTTCAACGCAAGACTATAGCAAGTGCTTCACAAACGTGAAGCACTTACTATAGTATTGCGCTGAACCCTTGATACATTGTTATTCTATACATTGTAACTGTTGTCTGATGTTACTTTTGATTGGTAAAATAATTCATGTTTAGAATAAACCTTTGTCAGACAGGAAATCTTAAGAGATAACATTTAAGCCATTTCAGAAAACATTGACAGGAAATTAGCTTGGACTATTTTGGTTAAGATAACTGATGTTGTTAGATTGAATAAAGAACAAAATATAAATATGATGATTATTTGTAAAAGACTTATCATTCCACTCTAGATAGTCTATAACATTTAAGATTCTAAAGACCATATCAAACGCATCAATAACAACAAATCTGATTAATAATTAAAAGGCGTTCTATGTTGAAATAGAAAAAAGTACTTGTTTTATGAGCAATTTTGTTTGTTACAATTGTATCTCTCAGTTTTCTGCTATATGTGAGTTATAATAAGAATTTCTATGAGGGATTAGGGTTATTAAAGACAGTTCAAATAAATGGCTGACCTAAGATGCTACAGCCTTGTCAGGTAAGAAATGACTTTCCTGTTGTTAGAACAGGTTCCATGATAACTGGTGAGTACTTACATGATATTCCTTTTTTCATGATCCATGCATGTTGCATCTTGCCCCCCTCAGTAAAACAAATGTCAAGCTTGGTACAAGCTAACAATGTATTCAAGAAGTTTAATGAATTGATGACTTTAAATTATAATATTTATATGTATATTCCTTTTCAGGATTTGTTAATTGAATCGAGGGTTCAATGCAAGACCATAGTAAGTCTGTCACAAACGTGAAGCTATAGTATTACACCGAGCCCTTATTTGTCTATCAAAAGTAAATTTTGTATGTGTCTTATCTGCCATTACTGGTTATGTATCCAGGAATCGGAATCAGGCTGATACATCCAAATTGCTATAATTCATGTGATGGAGATAAATGCCACATATTATTTAATGCATTAGTCAAGAGCATATTTTCTATGTAATGAAAATGTCCCAGAAAAGTCAGCTATACTTTATGTTTCCAGAAGCAATCTGTCATAATGAAGAATACATGTAGAGTGTCTACCTCAAAACAAGTATTCGATTCAAGACTCATTGTACTTAATATAGTCTTGCATAGAACCCTTGAAATGATGTTTATTTTATTTAACCCTTTCCCTGTTGATTTTAACTTGCAGCAGAAAGTGTCCATGGAATGAAAAAATCTCATCATACAATGCTACATAATTGTTTTTAAATGAAAAACATAAAAGAAAGGATAACTTGTTCATCATGAGCAAATTCATATTTTGAAAAATTGTATTCAAGTTGTGTAAGCTGCAAATAGGGAAAAGGTTAAAGCTATGACAACAGTTTTCTTTTTTCATTGCTTTATGGCAACCAGTTAACAATTTTATCAGTCCTAGATGTTCCAACCAGTACTTAAACGAAAGGAATGCTTTTTCGAAGGCTAAAGTGGTACAGTGATAGAGCATCAGTCTCTTGTACAGAGGGTTTCAAGTTCAATTCCCCTTAGGAGATTTGAAAAAGTACTGTTACTTATCCACAAATCAGCATGAGTACTGGTTTAGTTTCCAAAGCAGTTATTGAGAATGAATTAATAAGCTTCCTCGACAATCAATGTAAACTAAATAATTCAATACTAAAAGGAATGCTATATATTTGGTGGTGGAAGCCATTCATGACCGATTATTACCTTCAAGGTCTTGTTCTACCAAACAAAATTCATTCTAAATGTTTAAAACGACATCTGTTTTTGGCAAACATTTCGTCTTACAATGTTACGTATTGTCTTCAAACACTTACACTTCTGAAAGATCACGTCTCATACAATCTCTTTACGTTTCTCTGCTTACACAGGCCAAAGACGTTCAGCATGAATGAGGGGGTGATATACTGTCTAACCCATTTTAAACAGCTTTTCGCCCGCAAGGGAAACTACGACGAGGGTTTCGGGCGACAGCAGTACAAGAAAAAATGGGGCGATGACAAATCCAAGGATTCAACGGCTACAGCATAGTTTCTTTTTTTTTGCCATTCATGTTCTTTGTTATTGTTTGTTTCATCATACCGTATCCATACCAGTCATTGTTTTCACTTTACAAAACAACATAATGGGTCTTTTTATCTTTTAGAAGTGATGGAATTTGTAAATGGAATATTAAAATCAAAGTACTATCAGGAATAGACTCTTCTTTGACACTATTAAGAAAGATTTTGTTGAAAAAGGAGAAATTGCTCTAGATTATCTAGAGCAATTTCTCCTTTTTTTCAACAAAATCTTCTAAGCTGATGAGCAGTAGATGGGCCAAAATTGGTAATATGTTTGGATACATTTTTACCTCCCTTTTATACTTGAAATGGGAGCATATACGTTTGTTGTGAAGTTTTTGTCCTCTTACAATTTAATTAAAGTCTGATCAAACGTTTTTGGTCAACTGTATTTCCGCGCAAATAAAAACAAGATGAAGCATTTTTAATGTATAGAAGTGCCTAACATTTTGGGAAAGGTTACAAATACAAATATGTGTACCTTCTTTCATAATCACCTTTTACAGAATTAAACCCATGTAAATGTTATATGTATCATGAATTAATCAGAGGTGTATATATGTACTTCTGGTCCTGCGTGGCCCAGTGGTTAAGGTCGAGGACTCAGAACTCTGGGGTTCTGGGTTTGAGTCCCACCAACATCTAGTTTCGTGGGAATTACATTTAGGTAGTCACTTCAGAGCCCAAGTCTTGTACTGGTGGTTCCAGGAAAGTTGTTACATAACTGAAGAATTGTTGATACGGCTTTCAACATCATACAAATTTATGTATACCTTGGGTTGGAAACATAACAATCTCTTCATATGTATTTCGAGACTCCTTTTCGTCTCTTTTCGTAATGGACTTGGCCTAGAACAACTCAAAAGTAGAGAACATTTCGGGCTGGCATTTGTATGTGTATCATCATAATGTCCAAATAAGATTATTTTGTTAGCTTTTGAAGATTTGTTCTATTTGGTGTTGAAGAGATATTGTTTACCGACTTGTCTAAACTTCTTTATACATAAGAAGGAAAATTAAATCACATATAGACTTTAGCAATGATATTGATCAGAGCTAAAAAGGAGAAATTTGAAAGTTTAAAAAGATTGTTTTCAAATCTAAAACTTTAATCAATAAAGGCAAAGGACATGAACTTCACAGACATAAGTATTCTCCTATTCCAGAATAGACTATTTCCCATAGTTTTCAATAGAGGAATGTGGTAAACAATATATCAAAAGAAGTAGAGCTTCCTCTGTTGATATGTTTTCATATAATTTTTTATTGAAATGTAATGCAATGATCACAGAAATCTTCAACTGCAGATTTGTCTTTTTTTATAAGGTAAAGTTACATGTCACTTTTGAAACCCATCAAAATCCATAATTATCATCTTTTATGATTTAAAGTGCCTCTTTCTTTAACCTATTACCAAACAATAACGGCATTTAACCACTTTGTTGCAGACGACTCTGGAAAAGATTGTGGGAAAAGGGGAAATTGCTCTTAACGAGCAATTTTTCCTTTTCCCACAATGTTTTCTGACCCAAAGGTTATTTTCCAATTCCATCACATTTTGAAATGTCGAATGCAAACTCTTTCAAATTTGGACAGACTAAAATTTGGTATTTGGGAAAGGGTTAGCCATATTGCCTGCTGAAAAGTTGGCTTCTTGTTGCATATTGATATATAAAAACACTGTGAAAAAAGCAGATTATCTTTATTTGAGTATATTCTCTTTTTCTCAGTGTTTTAGATACTATCTGTGGATATACAGCCGTTAGGAACCTTGAATTAATTGGCTCAACTATGTAACATTATCTTTTCATGATATTTTTGTACAATTTTTCAAATTTGCTGAGCAAATTGCCTTTATTTGAAAGAATTATATCATCTTTGAATTGAATGGTTCTATTGCAAACTTTCAAAAGACTTTCCAGTGCAGAAGAAGATAAATGTATGAACTACTCTACCTTATTAAGACTGTTTGAAGAAAATTTCAATTTGCATTTATTTTGTAAATAATCATTCAAACAAACATATATTTACATGTATTCACTTTAAATAAATAATGTGAAGGATTTTGAATGGTGTAAACAAAGATGATTTTTAAGATATTTGTCCAATTAAATTCCATTGAGAGGGAGATAAAACTTTGTTTTGCTACCCATTTCCTTAATTGTTTACAAAACTGTAATGGGATTTATGAATTCTGCTAGATTTTTTTTTTTTTTAATTGCCTTCATCAAAAACATGATAATCCAACATTCAAAAAGGCAGGTTAAAGAGATTTTTTTTTTGTTTACATCAGATTTGTTTTTTACAAAAGAAATATTATTTTGATTTCAATTTTTGACTGCAAACTCTCAATTTTGGATAGTATTTTTTTCTTTTAAAGATATGTAGTTTATTTGGAAATTGATAATTGGAAATTGTGAATAGATTAGAATCCTTTGCATGAAGAAACAGCTTTTTTTTGTGACAGAGATTTTCATAAATCTTATGCTAGATATGGAAAGGAATAATGATCAAAATATATCTGACTTACATTGATTGTACATGAATTGTTTTGTAAAAACTTGCCAGTACTATACTGTAGTAAATCAAGTCATTTTCTGTACATACTTCTATAGAACGCTTTTTGTTTATGAATGTGGAGAGAATGACTGTTTTGAAAAAATCCTTTAGAAAGCTATGTTATAAGTATTAATCGGTAAAATTAACAGCAAGCAAAAACAAAAAGTGACTGCTTCTCTCGATATTAGAAGCTGTCAGTATAAGTTTAAGAATCTTTTGATTCCTACAATGAAAGAATATGTTTATTGAATCATGTTGTCAAATTGATTTTCATTATCCGCTCAATGTTTGACGATAAGTCAAGAAGTGTGTATCTTTGTGTGTGGATATTGTATGCTTTTTACATGTTATGAATGTGCTTTTGTAGACCAATCAACTTTAAAGTTGCGATTGACTGGTTTCTCTATCATTTTTTTCTTTGTGGAACTCCCCATTCCTACCAATAATTAAATACTATAGAAAATGGTATTTAATCAATTCAGGATGCAAGCATTTCAGAAAGTTTTCCTTTTGATAAACATTATCTATTGAATATATACCACATGTTACCTTAAAGGGGGTGGCGAAGTACAAAAATGAATTGTTTTTCGGTAGGATTGAAGAAATTCATTGGATTAAAAAGATAGAGAAATGAGTCATTTGCAAATTAAGGATGTCCATGCTTAGAAATCTTGACATGAAAGAGACTGTATTTTGTAAGTTATCGTCTGTATTTATGTATTACTCTTGTATTGGAATATACTCATTAACTTTATTATAAAAGAAAACGATATGCAATCACTGTATGAGTTATAGACCATGTTTGTTTATGAAATAGTTTGTGAATTGAGATATTAGATGCAAGGATCAATTATGCCTATCCCACACTTCAACTGACTTTCTTGGAGCAAAATTGGATAAGGAAAAAATGTATGACCAATTATTAATTCATTAATTTTTGGATTTACTTTCCTGATTGTTATGTACCATAACAAGGGTTTAGACTAAAATGATTGTTCAATAGAGTAAAGCTTCTTTACAAAATTTTGATAGGTATGATCTTTTTGTCCTAACCGTTAAGGAGAAACCATCTTGAGATATCTTGATAAAGAAATCATGGAGGAAAGGAAAAGTATATAGCATTTAAATTCGGAATGGAAGGATGATGAAAGATGAAGAACGAGAATGGATCAAATACGATCCAGAAGGTGTAACAATTTTTTTCACTTCTGAATGTTTCGTTCTCTGTGATGCCTGCAATGCTTAGACGCTACAGCAAATTTTTCTAGACTGCGATTATGCCAATAAATTCTTTACAAAATGTATCCTGTGTTTGTTGTGGTATGTAGTTTCCACCCATTTATACTTAAAAAGTTACTTTGGTACTGATCCCATATTTATCATTCTAGTCAGTTTTAGCCCTTAAAATGCTGGGTAATTTTCTAAAAAATACATTTTTGTGTCTTTTGCATTCCAAAACATAAAAAAAAACTCAATAATTTTGATGATGAAAGACACTCAGCGTATCAAACAGGTTAGATCACAGGCCAGCCTCCAATTTTCTTGGCGGCTGGCCTGGATCTTACCTGTTTACATAAGCATGCACTCAGTCCCAGCACCATAAGGGTTAAACTTGTACTTCTGTATTGATCCCTCATCCATCATTCTAGTTAGTTTAATCATTATGTTCATCAGTATTTCGGTTATATTGAGGCAGTCATTACTGCTATTCATGCCCCCTTACCTTTTACCACTGTTACCGGATTGAGTTTCTGTGGCAGAGTGGCAAGAGAACAGAACTTTGAGACACATGGCCCCTCTCCATGTGGGTTCAAATCCCGGGGAAATCATTTGAATTTTCGAGAAAGGTAGTCATGTGGGAACATGACTTACAGTATGCCGATTGTTCTACCCGGCCCTTATGGGCAGCCGAGTATGTGGTCTTCCTTCATCATTAAGAGTCTGGCACTCAACATAACTAAAATAATGTTGATGCAAGGTCAAACCCATATATATATATATATAAATAAAGAGGACCTGGAATCGCATAGCCTCTCCTTGTGGGTTTGATTTCCGGTAAAGACACTTGGATTTTCATGAGAGGTAGTCTCCCGACTGACTTACAGAATGCTGATGGTTCTACCTGGCTTGAACAGCCCATATGGATAATTGAGTATGGTGTATTCTTCCATCATTAAGAGTCCTGCATCAAATATAACTGAAACAAGTTGATGCAATGTAAAACGCATATAATCAAACTCTGTTGTGGTAATTGCACGTAAAGTGGACCAGTCATTTCAAAACTACAGGGTGTTATATGGTCTCTCATACTGTCCATCACATCACCAAAGGGTAAAATATAGTGTCAGCACTAACCACTACATCTCCACATGGTATTATATGGTCCCACAGGGTGTTATATGGTCTCAGACACTACCCATAACACCACCAAAGGGTCTTATATGGTCTCAGACACTACCAAAACATCACCTCAGGGTGTTATATGGTCTCTGACACTACCCATTACACCACCACAGGGTATTATATGGTCTCAGACACTACCCATAACTTCACCAAAGGTGTTATATGGTCTCTGACACTACCCATAACACCACCAAAGGGTATTATATGGTCTCTGACACTACCCATAACATCAACACAGGGTATATGGTCTCTGACACTACCCATAACACCAACAAACGGTATTATATGGTCTCTGACACTACCCATTACATCACAACAGGGTGTTATATGGTCTCTGACACTACCCATAACACCACCAAAGGGTATTATATGGTCGCAGACACTACCCATAACATCACCTCAGGGTGTTATATGGTCTCTGACACTACCCATAACACCACCAAAGGGTATTATATGGTCTCTTACACTACCCATTACACCACCAAAGGGTATTATATGGTCTCAGACACTACCCATAACAACACCAAAGGTGTTATATGGTCTCTGACACTACCCATAACACCACCAAAGGGTATTATATGGTCTCTGACACTACCCATAACATCACCTCAGGGTGTTATATGGTCTCTGACACTACCCATAACACCACCAAAGGGTATTATATGGTCTCTGACACTACCCATAACATCACATCAGGGTGTTATATGGTCTCTGACACTACCCATAACACCACCAAAGGGTATTTATGGTCTCAGACACTACCCATAACATCACCTCAGGATGTTATATGGTCTCTGACACTACCCATAACATCACCTCAGGGTGTTATATGGTCTCTGACACTACCCATAACAACACCAAAGGGTATTATATGGTCTCAGACACTACCCATAACACCAACAACGGGTATTATAGGGTCTGACACTACCCATAACACCACCAAAGGGTATTACATGGTCTCAGACACTACCCATAACATCACCACGGGGTGTTATATGGTCTCTGACACTACCCATAACACCACCAAAGGGTATTTTATGGTCTCAGACACTTCCCATAACATCACCACAGGGTATTATATGGTCTCTGACCCTACCCATAACATCACCACAGGGTATAATGTGGTCTCTGACACTAGCCATAACACCACCAAAGGGTATTTTATGGTCTCTGACACTACCCATAACATCACCACAGGGTGTTATATGGTCTCTGACTCTACCCATAACACCACCAAAGGGTATTATATGGTCTCAGACACTACCCATAACATCACCACAGGGTTTAATATGGTCTCAGACACTACCCATTACATCACCACAGGGTGTTATATGGTCTCTGATAGTACCAATAACATCACCACAGGGTATTATATGGTCTCTGACAGTCCACATAACACCACCAAAGGGTATTATATGGTCTCAGACACTACCCATAACACCAACAAACGGTATTATATGGTCTCTGGCACTACCCATAACTTCACCACAGGGTGTTATATGGTCTCTGACACTACCCATAACACAACTAAAGGGTATTATATGGTCTCAGACACTACCCATAACATCACCACAGGGTGTTATATGGTCTCTGACCCTACCCATAACATCACCACAGGGTATAATGTGGTCTCTGACACTAGCCATAACACCACCAAAGGGTATTTTATGGTCTCTGACACTACCCATAACATCACCACAGGGTGTTATATGGTCTTTGACACTACCCATAACACCACCAAAGGGTATTATATGGTCTCAGACACTACCCATAACATCACCACAGGGTGTTATATGGTCTCTGATACTACCAATAACATCACCACAGGGTGTTATATGATCTAACACAACCCATAACACCACCAAAGGGTGTTATACGGTCTCAAACACTACTAATAACACCACCAAAGGGTATTATATGGTCTCAGACACTACCCATAACACCAACAAAGGGTATTATATGGTCTCTGGCACTACCCATAACTTCACCAAAGGGTATTATATGGTCTTTTACACTACCCATAACACCACAAAAGGGTATAATATGGTCTCTGACACTACCCATAACATCACCAAAGGGTTTAATATGGTCTCAGACACTACCCATTACATCATCACAGGGTGTTATATGGTCTCTGATAGTACCAATAACATCAACACAGGGTATTATATGGTCTCTGACAGTACCCATAACACCACCAAAGGGTATTATATGGTCTCAGACACTACCCATAACACCAACAAACGGTATTATATGGTCTCTGGCACAACCCATAACTTCACCACAGGGTGTTATATGGTCTCTGACACTACCCATAACACCACAAAAGGGTATTATATGGTCTCAGACACTAGCCATAACATCACCACAGGGTGTTATATGGTCTCTGATACTACCAATAACATCACCACAGGGTGTTATATGATCTGACACAACCCATAACACCACCAAAGGGTATTATATGGTCTCAAACACTACTAATAACACCACCAAATGGTATTATATGGTCTCAGACACTACCCATAACACCAACAACGGGTATTTTATGATCTCTGGCACTACCCATAACTTCATTAAAGGGTATCATATGGTCTCTGATACTACCCATAACACCACCAAAGGGTATCATATGGTCTCAGACACTACCCATAACACCAACAAGGGGTATTTTATGATCTCTGGCACTACCCATAACTTCATTAAAGGGTATTATATGGTCTCTGATACTACCAATAACACCACCAAAGGGTATCATATGGTCTCAGACACTACCCATAACATCACCAAAGGGTATTATATGGTCTCTGACACTACCCATAACACCTACAAATGGTATTATATGGTCTATGACACTACCCATAACATCACCACATGGTGTTATATGGTCTTTGACAGCACTCATAACACCACCAAAGGGTATTATATGGTCTCAGACACTACCCATAACATCACTACAGGATGTTATATGGTCTCTGATACTACCAATAACATCAACACAGGGTGTTATATGATCTCTGACACAACCCATAACACCACCAAAGGCTATTATATGGTCTAAGACACTACTAATAACACCACCAAAGGGTATTTATTATATGGTCTCAGACAATACCAATAACACCACCAAAGGGTATTATATGGTCTCAGACACTTCCCAAAACACCACCAAAGGGTATAATATGGTCTCTGATACTACCAATAACATCACCTCAGGGTGTTATATGATCTTTGACACAACCCATAACATCACCTAAGGGAATTATATGGTGTCAGACACTACTAATAACACAACCAAAGAGTATTTAATGGTCTCTGACACTACCAATAACACCACCACAGGAAATAATATGGTCTCAGACACTACCCATGACACCACCACAGGGTATTATATGGTCTCAGACTATACCCATAACATCACCACAGGGTGTTATATGGTCTCTGATACTACCAATATCATCACCACAGGGTGTTATATGGTCTCAGACACTACCCATAACACCACCAAAGGGTAATACATGGTCTCTGACACTACCAATATCATCAACACAGTGTGTTATATGGTCTCTGACATTACCCAATACATCACCACAGGGTGTTATATGGTCCCTGACACTACCCATAACACTACACAAGGGTATTATATGGTCCATGACACTACCCATAAAATTACCACAGGGTGTTATATTGTCTCTTCAACTACCCAATACATCACCACAGGGTGTTATATGGTCCCTGACACTACCCATAACACCACCAAAGGGTATTATATGGTCTCAGACTATACCCATAACATCATTACAGGGTGTTATATGGTCTCTGATACTACCAATATCATCACCACAGTGTGTTATATGGTCTCTGACATTACCCAATACATCACCACAGGGTGTTATATGGTCCCTGACACTATCCATAACACTACACAAGGGTATTATATGGTCCATGACACTACCCATAAAATTACCACAGGGTGTTATATTGTCTCTTACACTACCCAATACATCACCACAGGGTGTTATCTGGTCCCTGACACTACCCATAACACCACCAAAGGGTATTATATGGTCTCAGACTATACCCATAACATCATTACAGGGTGTCATATGGTCTCTGATACTACCAATATCATCACCACAGGGTGTTATGTGATCTCTGACGCAACCCATAACACCACCAAAAGTGTTACATGGTCTCTGACACTACCCATAACATCACCAAAGGGTTATTATATGGTCTCTGACCCTACCCTTAACCCCACCAAAGGGTATTATATGGTCTCAGACACTACTAATAACACCACCAAAGGTGTTATATGGTCTCTGACACTACCCATAACACCACCAAAGGTTTTATGTGATCTCTGACGCAACCCATAACATCACCAAAGGGTTATTATATGGTCTCTGACCCTACCCATAATACCACCAGAGGGTATTATAAGGTCTCAGACACTACCCATAACACCACCAAAGGTGTTATATGGTCTCAGACACTACCCATAACATCACCAGAGGGTGTTATATGGTCTATGACACTATACATAACACCACCAAAGGGTATTTATTATATGGTCTCAGACAATACCAATAACACCACCAAAGGGTATCATATGGTCTCAGACACTACCCAAAACACCACCAAAGGGTATAATATGGTCTTTGACACTACCCATAACACCACTGAAGGGTATTATATGGTCTCAGACTATACCCATAACACCACCACAGGGTGTTATATGGTCTCTGATACTACCAATATCATCACCACATGGTGTTATGTGATCTCTGACGCAACCCATAACACCACCAAAGTGTATTATATGGTCTCTTACAATACCCATAACACCACCAAAGGGTATTATATGGTCTCTGACACTTCCCATAACACCACCAAAGGGTATTATATGGTCTCTGACACTACCCATAACACCACCAAAGGGTATCATATGGTCTCAGACACTACCCATAACACCACCAAATGGTATTATATGGTCTCTGACACTTCCCATAACACCACCAAAGGGTATTATATGGTCTCTGACACTACCCATAACACCACCAAAGGGTATCATATGGTCTCAGACACTACCCATAACACCACCAAATGGTATTATATGGTCTCTGACACTTCCCATAACACCACCAAAGGGTATTATATGGTCTCTGACACTACCCATAACACCACCAAAGGGTATCATATGGTCTCAGACACTACCCATAACACCACCAAATGGTATTATATGGTCTCTGACACTTCCCATAACACCACCAAAGGGTATTATATGGTCTCTGACACTACCCATAACACCACCAAAGGGTATCATATGGTCTCAGACACTACCCATAACACCACCAAATGGTATTATATGGTCTCTGACACTTCCCATAACACCACCAAAGGGTATTATATGGTCTCTGACACTACCCATAACACCACCAAAGGGTATCATATGGTCTCAGACACTACCCATCTCATATGGACCCATTACATACCACAGGGTGTTATATGGTGACACCCCCCATCTACCCCACATCACAGGGTGTTATATGGTACCCATTACATCTGGTGTTATACCCTACTACCCATTACATCACCACAGGGTGTTATATAGTCTCTTACCCTACCCATTACATCGCCATAGGGTGTTATATGGTCTCTGACACTACCCATAACATCACCACATGGTGTTATATGGTCTCTGACCCTACCCATTACATCACCACAGGGTGTTATATAGTCTCTTACCCTACCCATTACATCGCCATAGGGTGTTATATGGTCTCTGACACTACCCATAACATCACCACAGGGTGTTATATGGTCTCTGACACTACATATAACACCACCAATGGGTATTATATGATCTCTGAGACAACCCATAACACCACCAAAGGGTATTATATGGTCTTTTACACTACCAATAACACCACCAAAGGGTATTATATGATCTCTGACACAACCCATAACACCACCACAGGGTGTTATATGGTCTCTGACCCTACCCATTACGTCACCACAGGGTGTTATATAGTCTCTGACCCTACCCATTACATCACCACATGGTGTTATATGGTCTCTGACAGTACCCATGACATCACCACAGGGTGTTACATGGTCTCTGATACTACCAATAACACCACATAAGGGTTTTATATGGTCTCAGACACTTCCCATTACACCACAAACGGATATTATATTGTCTTGGACACTACCTATTACACCACCAAAGGGTATTATATGGTCTCTGACACTACCAATAACACCACCACAGGGTGCTGTATGGTCTCTGACACTACCCATAACACCACCAAATGTGTTATATGGTCTCTGACACTACCAATAACACCACCAAAGGGCATTATATTGTCTTAGACACTACCCATAACATCACCACAGGGTGTTATATGGTCTCTGACACTACCAATAACATCACCACAGGGGGTTATATGGTCTCTGACACTACCCATAACATCACCAAAGGGTATTATATGGTCTCTGACACTATCCATTACATCACCACAGGGTGTTATATGGTCTCTGACACTACCCATTACATCACCAGAGTGTGTTTTTGGTTTCTGACACTACACATTGTAGGATGTCATATGGTCTCTGACACTACCCATTTTATTACCACAGGATGTTATATGGTCTCTGACACTACCCATTTCATCACCACAGGGTGTTATATGGTCTTTGAAACATACCATTAAAGCACCACATAGTGTTATAGGGTCTCTGACATTATCCACGTAGAAATAAGATATCAGTCTTTCTCGGATTCACTTGTCCTTTGGTAGGGTTCATAACCCTTAGAATGCTGGGGAAATTTATCTGTCGTCTGCTTTCCAAAACCATAAATATCTGCTTAACTTTGATGAGGAAAGATACTCATGAGCAGCAATCAGGTTAGATCACAGGCCAGCTGCCAACTTGCTTTGTGCCTGGATCTTACCTGTTTGCATAAGCATGAAGTCGGTTTCAGTACTATAAGGGTTAAGTGTCTTGCCAAAGGATACTTTCATGTAACCAAAATTACAAGTTCACCATCTTTACTGCTGCAACAAATCTAGTAGATCACTGCACATGGCTTTGTTTCACTGGGGTTTGTAATTGCATCATCAATTTTTTAGAATAATACTCATTTGTAATGGAAAAAGAAAACCTAACCTAAGGATAGGTCTTAGACCTTCTGCCAGCTGAGACTTATTTCCATGAATATGCAACACACCTGAATTGAACCCTACATGTTGAGGGTGCTTGTTTGTTCAAGTTACGTGTTCTAACAATGAAGGCACCCAATAGAAATACATCTTATGTAAAAAGGCAGTCTCCAGACTGACTAACGGAGTGCTGATGGTCCCAACCGGCTTGACCAGCCCTTAAAGGCAGGTGAGTAAGGGGTCTTTACCCATCATTTAAAGTTGGCATAGCAACATAACTGAATGTTAACTAGATGTTAACCCATATACATAAGGTAATTGTGTAAAAAGATATTAGATAATGGAATAATAAACTCATATAAAGCTGAATTTAATCTATTCATATGAATCAAAGAATCATACATCTTTTCTTAGTATTCACATATTAAGAAACTCCATAACAATATCATTCTAATGTTATACAAGTTTTGTTCATAGAAACTCAAATTCTTTCTCAAACGGAATATGCTCTTTTGAAGACTTTATTCAGAAAAACGGACAACCACTATAAATTTCTTCACTAAAAAGACATTTAATATACAATTGCTGCCCGTCTCGACTCTTCAGCTTATGCTCCGAATTCCATCTCTCTAAGATGGATCAATCTGTATTAGGCTTACAACCTAGAGAAAGATTTGTTTGATCTATTTGTCACATATGTTCATCTTTTCTCTTTAACATTGGCTTAATTAGCGAACAAATTATTAAGAAAAAAGATGGACATTTCAGATGATAACAATACAAGTTGAAACAAGCAGACCGGCTTTACAACACATGCTAATGATTCCTTAACAATATGAATATGGAAGCTATACAACAAGTGCAATCAACATAATTTGCAATGGCTTAACAAATTCCATGACAAAACCTATATTTCCAACATCTTGGACTTGACCAAATAGACAGTGTTGTCATATGAAAACACGAATGTGACAAGCCTTTTTTCAATTATAAGTTTTCAGTTTGAAATGCACATTTAGAGGGTAATGGATTTGATCTAAACAGTAATATACAAATAAACAAAAGCATACAACAAAATCTTGATCATACTGTTTTGAATCATTTCTTTTATTATGAAATTTAATGCTGCGTCAACAATTTTTCAGTTATATAATGGCTTTCCAGGTATTCACCAGTGTTAAATATTGCTTACCGTAGACATATAAACAAGAGATAACAAAATGGAGAATTTAATTATTATGAATACAATCTCTATTTGTCACCGTTTCCACATTTATTAATTTAATGTGCACTGTTTTAGTAATACAATTGTCGTTTTGATCATAATTTTTCAACTCTATCTGTGTACATAGTAAAAAAAACAAGAGGGCCATAATGGCCCTTTATCGCTCACCTGAGTTCTGTTTGAAAAAGAGGTATATTTAAGACGGAGTGGTTGGTATGTTTCAAACTCTTCTAAGTGCTAATTGCATTGAATACTCTAAGCCAATGCTCTTGCTTGTTAACATTTTTTTATGTGTATTGTATTTGTCTTCTTGAGTTAATGTTCACCAAGACAAAGAGAATTAAGATGAAGGAAATTTAGGTTTGTGAAAGCAGGGACAGTAACAATTGGTTGGGCAAATTAAAATAATAACAATTGGAAAATGTATCTCAAAGTCGTTTATTGGTTTTCAACAGTAAATAAATTTGGAAAATTTTAAGACAGTCAAGCTTATGGTAAATAATCCAATCATTCTGGCCAACTTTCATCAAAATTGGACCATAAATGTGGCCTCTAGAGTGTTCACAAGCTTTTTAAATTATTTGACCAAGTGACCTAGTTTTTGACCCCACATGACCCACTTTCAATCATGGCCAAGATTTCATTTTGGCAATCCTTCTGACCAACTTTCATCAAAATTGGACCATAAATATAGCTGCTAGAGTGTTCACAAGGTTTTTCAAATATTTGACCTAGTGACCTAGTTTTTGACCTCACATGACCCGGTTTCAAACTTGGCCAAGATTTCAATTGAGACAATCATTCTGACCAACTTTCATCAAATTTGGACCATAAATGTGGCCTCTAGAGTGTTCACAAGCTTTTTAAATTATTTGACCTAGTGACCTAGTTTTTTACCCCACATGACCGAGTCTTGAACTTGGCCAAGATTTCATTGAGACAATCATTCTGACCAACTTTGATAAAAATTGGACCATAATTGTGGTCTCTAGAGTGTTCACAAGCTTTTTAAATTATATGACCTAGTGACCTAGTTATTGACCCCACATGACCAAGTTTCAAACTTGGCCAACATTTTTATTGAGACAATCATTCTGACCAACTTTCATCAAAATTGGACCATAAATGTGGCCTCTAGAGTGTTCACAAGCTTTTTAAATTATTTGACCTAGTGACCTAGTTTTTGACCCCACGTGAACCAGTTTCAAACTTGGCCAAGATTTCATTAAGACCATCATTCTGATGAACTTTCATCAAAATTGGAACATAAATGTGGCCTCTAGAGTGTTCACAAACTTTTTAAATTATTTGACCTAGTGACCTAGTTTTTGACCCCACATGACCCAGTTTCGAACTTGGCCAAGATTTTATTGAGACAATCATTCTGACCAATTTTGATAAAAATTGGACCATAATTGTGGTCTCTAGAGTGTTCACAAGCTTTTTAAATTATTTGACCTAGTGACCTAGTTATTGACCCCACATGACCCAGTTTCGAACTTGGCCAAGATTTTATTGAGACAATCATTCTGACCAACTTTCATCAAAATTGGACCATAAATGTGGCCTCTAGAGTGTTCACAAACTTCTTAAATTATTTGACCTAGTGACCTAGTTTTTGACCCCAAATGACCCAGTTTCGAACTTGGCCAAGATTTTATTGAGACAATCATTCTGACCAACTTTCATCAAAATTGGACCAAAAATGTGGCCTCTAGAGTGTTCACATACTTTTTAAATTATTTGACCTAGTGACCTAGTTTTTGACCCCACATGACCCAGTTTCGAACTTGGCCAAGATTTTATTGAGACAATCATTCTGACCAATTTTGATAAAAATTGGATCATAAATGTAGCCTCTAGAGTGTTCACAAGCAATTGTTGACACACGCACGGACGCACGGACGCACGGACGACGGACATCTCGGTATCACAAAAGCTCACCTTGAGCACTACGTGCTCAGGTGAGCTAAAAATATTTACTGAAAGCAACAACATTGCAATGTTTGTGAAGCTCTTCTTCCCACTCTTTAACCAACTTAAAGTCTAAAAATCTCAAAAATATGTTAATGGTAGTATAACAACACTTCAAGAGTTCAGTGCGTTGAACACTAGACCTGGGCAAGATTTAAATCAAAGCAAGTACCAATGCCAAACAAAGGCCATTTTTTCTAGACCAAAGTAAGAGTACTGTTTACCCATCTCTTTTTTTGTCTTTGAAACCTCTACTTAGATCATTGGTCTGGATAAGGATGCATTTACACTGTACTTCGAAAATAGACAAATCCTATGTTGTTGGTACACTTAATATTTTATTAAGCAAGAATATTGCAAACAGTACCAATAAAGTGTTTGAGCCTCTTTTCTGTACCATGGCTGTAGGTAATGCAAAGAATTTCAATGAGTATCAACAATTAATGTGTTGTTAGGAAAAAAGGTCACAAAGTAATCAAGACTCCTTCAAATTGTATCAAAGACAGCATAATTAATTAGTCAGTCAATCTGGCAAATTTACCTACAAAGTACATTTCCCATATCTATCAATGAGTTTAATGAGTTGTCCTGAATTCATGAACTTATTAATGTTCAGTTTTTTAAACAATTTAACTTCAGTTTTTTAAACCATTTAACAGGCTGGCATAACCAGCATGAAAGACAAAAGAAAAAATATCTAAGAGTTGATCACTTGTTTAAAGATAGATGTATATCAAACTGTTGGCATCATCTTCTTATCAAAAGTTTAACAAAAAATGGTCCCAAATAAAAATTGATACATTAAATCTTGAAGGAGTAAAATAATCTTTTAAAAAAAAACAAGGAGAGATTGCTCAGATAGATTTTGGAGTGTTAGGCAAATATTGTGTTATGCTCTCATCTAATAAGAGACTTGTACATCTGTGAATGACACAGAAAACTAACAGGACAATTGATTGTTCCTCTGATATAGGTCACACACCATCTTCATGGCCACATGATGTTCTCCCATTAACGCATCTTATATTTCAGGGACTCGGAGGCCTTACACAGTTCTCCCTCAAACTCTATGTCCAGCTCAAAGTCAAGGTCTCGCTAGAAAAAAGAGAGAAATCAATTAAGATGTATGAAAATTGCTATATGACTACTTAAAAATAGATATAAAATAAAGGTTACATGACTTAAATTTTCAAGACAAAAATTGCTTTATTTAGAAAAAGGATAAAACAACTGAGCTATATGACTGGAATAGCACAAGCAATGGTCTCTCTTCTTCATATTAACTGCTCGTGATTGAGTTAAGGAAACAGTTAATGTTTGGGTTTATCCAATCAAAAGGCCACTGATCTTCTTAACAACAGTTTTTGCTAAGGTACAGAGCTCAAATGTCAAGCACCTATAGTTTTCTCGCAGAATCTCAAATTGAAATGATTTTCAGTATGTTTATCATCGGTCTTCTCAACCCACTATTTCAATAGGTCAAATCTGCAATCTATCAGTCTTCTCAACCCACTATTTCAATAGGTCAAATCAGCAATCTATCAGTCTTCTCAACCCACTATTTCAATAGGTCAAATCAGCAATCTATCAGTCTTCTCAACCCACTATTTCAATAGGTCAAATCGGCAATCTATCAGTCTTCTCAACCCACTATTTCAATAGGTCAAATCAGCAATCTATCAGTCTTCTCAACCCACTATTTCAATAGGTCAAATCTGCAATCTATGACAGTTTATCCTTATATTTACAGAAAGTACTGAAGGTGGCATTTTACACTGTCAGTTTAATCTATTTGTTAAACATTAATTTAATCAATTTTTACATAGCAATCTTTATCTTTCAAAACAAGCATCATCTTTAAATTCAATAAACACATTCCCTTAAATTGGACTTTGCTACAGACCAAAATTGTTAGGAACTACAAACGACCATTAATTTTGAAAGTGAATAGAAAAATTTCCTCTAAGATGCTGTATTAAGCCATGATCCGAAAAAACCTTTGTCGCAGCAACTTATTAAGCTCTCGAACAGAGACGACAAAGCAAGACTTGATAGGCTAGAGGGCTTGGCAGTTATCCGAAAACTTTTTAGTTTTAAACATTGTATTTGACAATGAATAATGTTACAACTTACGCTATTCTTTTTGTTTGGTTTCATGGATATAGTGCCTGTGATTTCTTCTCCCCGTTTGACTGTCAAGTCTGCTTCATTCAGGTAAAATACAGTCTGTTTCCAGTGGGTGTAAGGGGCTTCAGGAGCTATGAAAATAGTAAGTATGGGTCAACACTAATTGATAAAAAAAAAGCAGCATGAATTATAAGAAACTAATGTATGAACTGGAAAAAGTGTTCGTAACAAATTCAGTTCTTCTTTTCCTACAACTATCACATCATTAAATTTTGAGGCGATGTTTAACATTTGAATTGCATGCAGATTTGACATTTCATAATTGTTTGTGTTGAGCAGTTTTCCAATTGGTATAATACTTACAACCAAAGTCACACTATAATCTTCTGTTACTTTCATTGTACACCAAATTGTTAATGTTGAGAAGGCCAAGTTTGGATAAGAGCCTTCAAAAGAGCCAAATTTTTTCCATTGCAATAAAGTTTTGACTTGTGAAATACTCCCTTATTCAGCCTTTGTAACATAACATAACTTGAAAAAAGCATTTTCTTAAATTGTGCAGAATATCTTTACTTATTTGATAGCATTACAAATTCCAAAATGAAACTAGACTAATAAATAAACTTTTTTTGCCATAAATTCAAGATGATTTCTATACTAAAGTAATTGGTACATAGTTTCCATTAAATTGCAAACTTTAGAACTTCATAAGGAAATTTTCCTTTCATTCTCATTTTTTGAATTTCTCAAGTTCAGTGCAAAACTTTTGGAGAAAAGATAGATAGTTTGATTTGCCTTTTGCCAAGACTTTTGATTACTACAACAGACACAACTTACAAGTAGAAAATCCTGTCCTCTTGTGACACTTTGTGAACTCCATGTTGAAGTAAGTGACCAGTGCATGGACATAGTCGTTTCGGCGGCATTGTAATACAAACGGAGCTTGGAAATTCAAGTCCTCTTCCTTTACTGTGTAGATATCAACCTCCTGTGTTAAACAAAGGTGTATGTGTTATCAACTTTCAATTGTTCAAACTTTCACAGATTGATGTGGTTTGTTTAATTGGAGTTTTACACTTGTTAAAATTGTATTTAAGTTGTAACACAG
Organism: Cerastoderma edule; assembly: GCA_947846245.1. Classification (NCBI taxonomy): domain Eukaryota; kingdom Metazoa; phylum Mollusca; class Bivalvia; order Cardiida; family Cardiidae; genus Cerastoderma; species Cerastoderma edule. The sequence continues at coordinate 20,069,321 of OX401416.1, forward strand.
AAGTAAGTTTGTCCTAGGACCATCATCCTGGCAAAATAACCTTTCAAAGGCAATTGCTGGGGTTATTTTACCATGAAAAGAATTGTTTACAGGTTAAAAAACAATTGATGTTCAATTTGCATCAAGAGATGTTTTTCACTTGTATCCACTGTATATTAAATGATTTTGATTTATATGCTTTGAGAAGTGACTATTATGAATACATGTTGAAAGGCACACTTTATACATAGGTGGGAGGTGTTACCTTTTTTCAGTTTTTGACCACAGACCATCACACATAAAAGATTGTTGTTTTATATGTGGTATGTTAGGCATATTGTCTTTTTCCTAAATAAACTATATGTTATGAATCAGGAAAATGTTAATTTAGAGGTTTTTTGAAAACTGGTAGAACTAAAATACTGCATAAATTGATATTCTGTGTGGGAATAAGTACATTGTTGATAATCAAACAAGGTATTTGTAGCTCTGAAACCTAAAAACTTACCTTTATTAAGCAAGCATTGGTCACAACTTGTTTTGGATCAACAACATCCACCAACGGTTCTGACACAGCAACCTTACGGATGTTGCTCATATCAAATCCATACACGGAATCCCACCCTGAAAGAAAAGAGAATAATTAAAATTCTAAATTATCCACACAATCAATTAATTACTACAATTCATAAACATTTCATTGCTGCTTCACATAAGACAATGCACATAAGACCAAATTTTTTAGGCTATATTTCAAGAAACATCTTGTAATTATCTCCCTGCAAATAGAACTTTACTTGCTTCAAATAAAAAGCATCAATACATGATATTAAGGTACCTCATTTTAATCCCAATATCAAATATACAAAGATTTCCCAATGATGATCCCAAATTAGCATTACAAACATACAGATGAAAATAATCTGTTTAACAAATAGGTAAATCTTTTTTTTTATAAGAAAAACATTTTGTTGTCTTACAGTTGATTTTCTCATCTTTGTACTGCCTGTCCTCAATTGCTGTGACGTATAATGTAGCCCTGTCTGGGAAGATCATACCATCTGGAGCCTGAATTGATGACAAGCATGTTTGATTAGTTTTATAACTTCATTAATGAAATGTGTTAACTAAAGATATAAGTAGAACTTAGAGCAGAGCATTAGGCCTAAAAAAAAAGTTGTTTGTTTAGGGTTACCTGACCCTATCTAGCCAAACCTGCCTACCCTAAAGATTTTATTGACCATTGGAAGAAAAAGAAAAATGGCGCCGTATTTTTAACATATCCATTTGAAACTTCTCCCATATTTCCGACAGGCTAGTTTACAAGTTGAAAAGAATGAAAACATCTGGCAAACATATGTTTATTTGTGTCTTCTATCTGCGCTTAAATTGGACAACTTCTGAAAATGCATTTTAAAAGTTTAACAAATGTTTACTCAAGTTAGATTACAGAGTCTAACTGAATAAAAGGAATAAGGAAAACTTATATATGCTTAGTCTGTACCAGTTTTGCAGAATGCATTTGCTTATTTTCCTGAGCAAATATTTACCAATAACATTAGGAAGTTGATGTCAAGTGAGAAAATCAGTCCAATGTGACTCTTATTTACCTCCAACATATTTAAATACATTTACAAAAGCTTTTATTTCTGTTAAGTAGAAAAAATCACTTTTAAACGCTTCTGACCACTGTAAAACTGACAGGTTGAACTTTTCCATTACAAACAATGTACATTACTATTTCAAAATGTGTCGACCAACAGAGGCACATTTATCAGACTTACCAGCCACTTGTCTCTAGCAAACAATACTGTCTGTAACATGGATTCATAGAATAAACAATATCCCATCCATTCACTGATGATGATGTCGACTTTCTCCAAACCATCAGGCAGAGAGACTTCCTCCACTTTACCTTTTATCAATGTTATCACTGAAATAAACAAAAAAAGAAAATGTTGGAGGAGAATACTAACATCCATTGACACTTAATTTCATATATTTCCAGCAATATACCCACATGATTCCTCATATAATAGGTCAAAATCAAAGATTCCACTTCAGGAATGAAAAATACAAAACTATAGACAATCAGAATTTATTTTCAATTATTCATTTTCTAAATTAATTGGCAATATTGATGATTCACTACAAATGAAACATAATAAAGGAAACTTAGATTTAAAAATATTCAAACAATCATTATTTCACATTAAACATCAGATGCCCATGATGTATGAAGAAAAATACAAAACAAAAAGGGTTTGAAACCATACCTTTGTCAAACTTGTTTGATTCTATAATCGTTTGTGCATGGTCAATAATATTTGAACAGTCAATCTGAAAACAACAAAACACAATTTTAAGATCAAACTATTTGCCAAGATATCTATTAATTTGGTGTTGGTGTTGGACAATTTCTGAAAGTTGCAAAATTTGGGGGAAATGATTAATTTGGAGAAATTCCTCAAAGTCATTCATTAAACTTTTTCCCCCCATTAAACATGAACTTCTTCCGTTCTGATCTTCATTTCAATCACTCTCAGCAAGTCTTGTCAAATTTAATTTGTAATTTTGGCCATGAAGTTAAGTAATAGATTTAAATGTCAATCTTCACTGATACTATGCTATACAACTTATAACTTATTATAAATAACTTATTAAAAAAAAAAAGGAAAGTGAATGAAATAACTCTGTCATCTACATCTCAGGTTTTAATTCATCTTCAGTTTCAGAACATGATATAATTTTGTAACTTACACCAATAACTTTGGAAGCTCCAGCTTTCGCTGCAAACATTGACAAGATTCCTGTTCCACAACCAACATCTAGGACTACCTTTCCTTTGAACAAATGTTTGTTGTGGTATATGGAGTTTCTGTAAGTTAGTGTTCGAACTTCATCTTTTAACATTTCCTGGAAGAAAATCAAACATGTATTTTAATCCAATTTTATTGCTTGCATAGAATGAAACCAAAAAATGGTTAATAATGTGTGCAGATGTTCTAAATGGACAAGTTTTTTTTTAGCCTTAACTATGCTATTTTAAATGTCACATAACGGTTAAGGGTGCATTTTCAATACAGCATTGAAGCAAGTTATATTAGCAAACTTTACAATTAAGTTACCAAAGTGGAAATAGTAGTCTCCATACTAGCAGACTAATCACAAGTGAATGTTCAAAAATTTGAAAATCTTGAAACTCCTTTGAAATCCTGACAGACTGTTGCTAAATCATTACATAGATAATTCTGATCACTTTTGTTCGAGTAAAATGACAAGTCACAAACACCTCTTTATGGCTTATATTCTTTAATTAATTTTCATCCACATACAACCACAGGGAGAAAAATCATAATAGACCTTTATTAACACTATATATACACAAGGGAAACAACTTCAAAGAGAAACCAGTTCTGACGTTCCGCGCTTATCAGTCCGTATTTTTTTATACGAGCGCTAGTCTGTCAATTCTCTATATGTCCCGCATAGTCAAATGATTTCTGCGTCCAACAATACCACTCTCAACAAGATCGGTCCAGTCAACTCGGAGAAATCTGCGATGACACGCGACATTTTTTTCGAATTTGGTTTTATCGGAACCGATCGTTGAGAACAGAACCAGCCGATCATTCGGCTCGTAATCACCTCAATGAACGTTATTTCAGTGATGGCACATAACCGGCACATGAAAAAAATACTATTGGTAATGATCCAAACAAAAAATTCTAACCTGCACACTATATACAATATGTAATCCACAATTTTCTTTCAATTATTCACTGATTATCGGCTCAACTCCATTTTGACAGTTCCAAAACGAGGCTTGATTGATCCCATCGGCCGTTTGTAAGAAGTAATATCATTGGTTTAAAAATTACAAGGCCAAATCACAGCTTGGTTCCGCGTTTTTCAGATTATTACATTAATAAAGCCTGCCGAGCGTGGTTCACAAAGCGTTACTTCTGTCATTTATCTGTCAATTAGTCGCCCCATTGAGTTTTGGCGGTTAAATTTTTGCGATTTTAATACTGTGATGTTATTGATGTTGTGCTTTGTGTACATACGAGTATGTGGCAAGAGAAAAAATTGCATGATACAAGCAATTTTGCATTCAAAGAAAAAAAAATCAATCCCATGTATTTACTATAACTACAGTACTCAGAGAGTAATTAAGATTTTCGTCTGCTGCAAAAAAAAATTTATAATCTGCAGGTGGTAAGTATTTTTTTTATATGGGTTTTACATCACATCAACATTATTTCAGTTATGTAGCGATGCCCGACTCTTAATGATGGAGGAAGACCCCATACTCAACTGCCCATAAGGGCTGGTCAAGGCGGGTAGAACCATCGGCATTCCGTAAGTCAGTCGGGAGACTGCCTCTCATGAAAATCCATATCCCTCTCAGGATTTGAACCCACGCGGAGAGGGGCCTTGTGATTTCAAGTTCACAAGTAGTTTATAGGTGGATTAAACTGATATCATTTCTCATGTTTGAGGGCATGTGTTGTGACACATCAAGTAAGCCGAAGGAAGAGACATGGTTTTGTCCAGGCTGTGACAGTGTTTCAAAAGGAAAACAAATAAGGAAAAATAAAAGAAACTGAATAATTATCAAAACCGAGACTTTATTTTGTTTTTCTATTGCCTCCATTAAATCTTACCAAGTGACAATCATTTTCATCGATTCCAAAATACTTTATTTAGTGCTTGTGTGAGGCTTATTCAATTAGATATTTCTTATTTCTGATCGTGCGCAAGATTCTGTGTGTTTACAATATTGGTACTCGACGCCGCAACGCCCAGCACCTGAAAAACACAAAGCTGGGGAACCAGCACAATTGACCTTCAACCTGTTAATCGTTTATCGTTCAGCCAATCGTAGAGAATGTTACAGTTTAATTAGCATAACAAGATGGAGTCGAGAAGAAGCGGGTTAGCGAGGTCAGTGAATATCGAAAGAAAATTGTGGATTACATGTTGTATATAGTGTGCAGGTTAGAATTTCTAGTTTGGTTCTTACCAGTAGTTGTTTTTCATGTGGCGGTTAAGTGTCATCGCTGAAATAAAGTTCATCGAGGTGATTACGAGCCGAATGATCGGCTGGTTCTGTTCTCAACGATCGGTTCCGATAAAACCAAATTCGAAAAAAATGTCGCGTGTCGTCGCAGATTTCTCCGAGTTGACTGGACCGATCTTGTTGAGAGTGGTATTGTTGGACGCAGAAATCATTTGACTATGCGGGACATATAGAGAATTGACAGACTAGCGCTCGTATAAAAAATTACGGACTGATAAGCGCGGAACGTCAGAACTGGTTTCTCTTTGAAGTTGTTTCCCTTGTGTATATATAGTGTTAATAAAGGTCTATTATGATTTTTCTCCCTGTGCATACAACCTAATAACCAAAAACTTGATATCAAATTTAGGATATAAATCGGGGGTTCACGAAAATCAGGTAGTGTCAACACGTTTGTATACAAACCTCATGGATTCCGAAGTGTGCATATGAATCAAAGTAGTAATCCTTAGATGTCATTTCTGTCTCCCCATCCCCTGCCGCATTGACACCATTGACGGGACCATTTGTTTGCTGCAAAGAAAAAATAATGAAGGTGTTCCACAGTTTAAAACTATCATTAAATGATTAAATTCTACACAGGCACTTAGTATGGGACGCTGGTACTGAAAGGCGCCGCTTAAAACCACAAATCAAAAATAGATAAGTCAGCAGATCCCTACAAACCACACTAGATGTTAATCATTAAACACTATGTAACCTTGCAAACCAATGAAACCTTAAAACAAGGAAACCATCCCAGTCCATGATGGAGCCAAAATGGTCAATGTACATTATGCAAGGCAAAAAAGGGTTTTTAAACCAAAAGGGTCTTCCATTTCTGCAAAACAGCATTTTTATCACATGAAAACTGCATATCATGAAAAAACAAAGACTGGGGAGGAAATAAATTATCACAGACACAAAATGATGTTCAAGCATCGCTGAAAATAGCAATTTGATCGAAAAATTTGAATAGCTCAAACTGAAAATTTGAAATGAATGAAAGCGAAATAAAAACGTTGTCTATGGCAAGATATGACATTCGATCAAGTGTAGCTACCGTGACTGTATGAGCGGTCATGTCTGTTGTTGAAATAATCATCTTAATACATGTGACATATCATACTGATCTTCAATTGAATGAAAAATAAAAGCCAACTTTACCTCCATGTGTTCAGTCATTTTCTTCTTTCTTCTTTCCGCCGCACATGTGTGTGAAAAACGTGAACACATTAGACTGGACCAAAATGATTCACGTTGAATAAATCGTTTAATCGTGTAAAAAATGGGAACCCGTCTATAATACGCACGATAAGATGACGTCATTATACAATGTCTGCCATGAGTACTGTTTTCCGTGAAGGAAATATTATTTAAAACCGAGATATGTTCAGCTTACTTCAATGATTGTGTTATTGAATCTTGATTTTGCAGACTGTTAACTTTATTTTACCTGAAGATGAGATTTTTATTGTTCATAGTCATTGTAATAGTTGTCAAAACCGTGAACACTGAAGGTAAACAATACTTTTCTTGCATTTATATTGGGTGGGGTTAGTCGGAATAATTCGAAGAGAACATTGCCTCAAATTTTCTGATGGACAAATCTAACGTCGAAATTTCCAAGGACCAAAATAGTTATGTATTTTCAATATTCACTCTTTTGATTTAAAGCTAAAAAATCTCAGAAATTAGTCCCCTAGTGTTAATTGTGAAACTAATTCGGCGCATTGGAAAATATTGAGAATTTTTTGCATCTGGCAATATCTCACGTTACATCACACCTTCGAACGATTCATTTAATGGTGGACGGCATAACGAAATTCTTTGACGCAACATTTGAAGACCAATATTTCCATGGTTATTGAGATTAACAATTTATTTATCTCACAGTTGTGAATTAATCCTTTTTTAATCTATCCATGCACTACACATGTCTGTTACTTTGTAGGTATGGTTTAATTAACACTAACTGACGATTTTTTTTACGATAAATTAACTCTGCGCAAGCACACTGAAATGTGAAAAACCTTGAACATTTGATATTTTACTGTAATGATGGAAATATTGGTGTTCAAAGCTGCTATAAAAAACTTTCAATGACTGCTTCCTGGATACTAATCCAGTACTTGTGCTGATTTGTGGGTTAATATAACATATATGACTCATGGGTCTGGACTGTGTAGGGGATGCCCTATCCTTCATCTGTCCTAGTGTGTGATAAACATGTACTAATTGATTTAATATTAACTGGATGTAGGGTTCTGGGACTGTGTAGGGGCAGTTCTATCGTGATAGAGCCCTACTTCCCTAAAGCAATAATGAATAAAACAATGATAAAATTAGTATGAATAGAAATATATGAACTCAATTTCAGTAATATCAAACATAAAAATATGATAATCAGTATACTAGTTGGAAAACGGATAATGGGTTTAAGGCTGTGTAGGGGATGCCCTATCGTTTGAAAGCTCAATATCCCGAATGCATCATTGTAATTAGTAATAAGTCTAATACAAAATACTTGATGTACTCATATCTGTAAATAACTAAAGATGGAAAACATAACCTAGGGCCTATAGAATCATAAGGATTATGTGAACAATGTTCAGGGTCTTCCCCAGGATTTTTTTCAGGCGCTGGGGAGGATGGGGGAGGGTCAAGGGAGGGGGTCAACCCCCTCCCTTTTCGATTTTTTTTTATATATGTGTACCAAAATGGTGAGTTTTAAGGTATGTTGTGAAAATAAAAGACAAAAGAAAGTGTCCCATAATATATTTAAATCAACACATTTGCTAGACAAAAAAAATGAGTGATAGTCTATAAAATTAAATTTTCAAAACTCCATATACAGTACTTCAATGTGCATTTCTATTTTGAATACTCTACTTCTCATTGGTTTTGCTTTGAACCATTCATCCTGAGCTTTTTTAAATTGGAAATTCTGTAAGTCTAGAGGACATACATGCTGAATCCCTTTAACAGTCTGAAATGAAAATGTGAACCTCTATTATTATTATCTTTCAGACACATCTTGAATCAGAAGTATATAGAAGTGTTGAGCAACATCCCATTTAAACAAAATATGTCCAATTGGTGTCACAGCCTCCCCCTCACATTTAATAGATTTATTCAAGGACATGTATCCATCTGGTCAATATGGAGTACCAATGTGATTCTCATAGCAAAGAGCGTATGGGCTCTCGAGAACCATTGTCCCCATTCAGCATAGATCTTTGTTGACATATAAATTAAATCACAAACATGATTTATTATTTATCGTATTCTTCATGTCAGAGTACTGTGAAGGTTGCAAGAAGACTACATCAAAATGAATAGTGTTTTCATAGGTGCATAGCAAAACAAAATTATGAAAAACTAGATCAATCATAGAAGCATCCAACTATTTTACAAAATTTTCCATGACAAGCTAGATGTTTTCCTTCGTTAAAGTTTATAACAAACTTTTTTCTGACATCCTGTGTTACTTCATGTCAGTTGTTAATTCTAAAGAACCATAACACCATACTACATGTATATTATTTAAGTATTGAGTATTGCAGCCAGTTTTTATCCTTTATCGAATATCATCTGATGGCTTGCAAGTGAAAATTCTCCATCAGTACTATTATTACAGCCTTACTTAAACAGAAATGTTCTTTTTAAACAACTCACACAAATTCATAAGTGGCATGCAACTAATGGTTTGAGTGAGTTTTCTTCATCAACCAGTGAAGATTCCTGAAGGCAGCCATACGGCTTGGAGGATCAAGCTTATTTGAACTTTGATACAGGATTCCTATGTCTGGAGGCTGGTCAAAGTCTTTTTGCTTCTTTGTGCTTGCGTCTTTTCATGTCAGGTAACATAGACATGACTAGCCAAATACATAGCAATCTGCATGTCTACCCGAAATGCCTTTTACAATGGGGCATCACTAGGAATTTGTTAAATTATTTCTCACTAGTCTATTCATTAAAAAAAGACAAGTTCATAGATAATCATGGTGTCACAAATTATTATTTTGTATGCAACATTTGACTCTCTGTCAACAGTATTTTATGTATTGTATACGGGTTTCCTGGGATTCACAGTACGAGACTAGGGCTCTGTCATGTCTTGCCTGAAGGATCAAACCAAAACTCCAAGTTACAATTCCTTCACCTTAACCACTTGGAGGTTTGTTCATTGTTTAACAAAGTGAACATGACTATAGCTGCAGTGTCAATACCTGTAGACATTTTTGCATACAAGAGGCACTTAACACATAGTCCTCATATTATAAAATTGTTCGTAAGAAATTCCAGAAATGAGGAGCTTGCTCAGGTTCACTTGGTGTATTTGTCACATTGAGCTCAACAAGTATTTTGACGTTTGAAAAATTACGTTATGCCTGAGCCCACCAGATGATCATTTCATCTCAGCAGTTTATGTATACAGATACTACAAAACCGGTTTTGGGCATATTTATAGTGAAACTAAGTTGCCGAGGAACTGAATTTTATAACTTACCCGGTCAAAATAATTCGATGTGAAGAAAGATATTGCCGGATGCAAAACTTTCTCAATATTTCCCGATCACGTCATATTAGTTTGTCTAATAACTTACCATGACAAACCAAGGAAATCGGCGATGTGGAGATGGATGTCTGAATCAGGTGTTTTCACATAAAACTCCCGTCTATAGTATCATAGAAAGTGACAGAAGCCATGTCAATTAAGTAAAGTCTATTTCTCACTCCAAGTGCGATCTTTTAACACCCATCATAGATCTTTCCTTTTAGGACAAAGCACGTGCCATAACGCCAATACACACGCTCATGTCTGTACCTATGACGACGTCGCTTAAACCGAGTGTGTAAACGCCTATCGACTTTTTTATCAGCTGTTAGTTACTACTTTATAGACTGGCGGTTTATCTAGAATATACTGCCATTGACGTTGACTCCATTTGGGGTCAATTTAAAGCGCTGCGGACACATTTAGAGCGCTGCGGGAGTCAGCTAAGGCGCCGCGGGAGTGCTTATTTTGAAAGTCAAGCGCAGCGGAGCCGCGGCGCTTTACGGGGCTGGGGAAGACCCTGATGTTCACATCTGGCTCAAAAACTATATGAACTATATGTTAGTCTCAGGAATTTTCACCTTGCTTAACAGGGATTCATACCCAAGACCCTTGGGCCAAGAGGCCAACGCTTCACCTCTGCGCCTGTACACCGCTGTCGCCCACATGTTGCTTTCAAATCTTTGGAGTTAATATTCAGTCAATGATATTGGTGGTTTTACCTCCATTTTGTATTAGCCACTTCAGGTAACTCAATATGTTAGTATGTGAGCACAGTGAGAATCACACGAAGGAGGCTGCTAAACGCAAAGTGAGCACTATAGGGTAGAGAATGTTTGCAAAAAAAAGAAAAGATAAATACCTGCACAGTCATCAGCCCAAGTTTAAAGTTTGACTGACAGTTGTTTGCTGCCGTCTCAAATAGGCAGTGAACAATTTCAAAGATAGGTTCAATTAAACTCTTAGTCAAGACACAGTGTTTGAAAGAAATATTATGAAAAAAGAATAACTTGATATAAAATGGACTTGATAATTTATCAATATTAATTTGTTTATTATTTCAATAATTTATCTTTATTAATTTGTTTATTATTTCAGATGATTGGAATATCACCCTTACAAACCATAAAGCAGTTGTTGTTAAACTTGTGCCAAACAGATTACTGACACTTCAGACTAAAGTCTCCGAAAGTGTGAGCTATGTAGTATGCCAAGCGCATTCCCAAAAGGATAATGTTACATTGTCATTGAAGGTAAGATTAATTAATGATTGAAACGCTTTTAGCATTTATTCAATTGGCAAAGTTAGATCTCTACTTTTGTGGCGATATTCAAACAAGATGATTTGGATGAATTATACCTGTGGGAATCATATTTATATTTTTAACTGGGATTGTACGGTTTCGAATCAATTTATTAGATGTGACCCTAGATTTTGATCTGCTAGAAACGATTGAATATGCACGAAATAGAAAAGTACCTAATGTCTTTTCCTCAAAGCCTTTTCATTTGTCTTATATCATGAATAGTTATCATTCATTTTTGTTACTTAATAGTTAATAATCTTTTTCTAATCACATTTGATTACTTAAAAAACAATCTCAAATATCTAGAACTGTTAAAATGACAACAGGGTTGTCAAGTATTTGGAGTAGGGGCCAACTTTCGATTTGAGGAGGCCAATGAAGTAAAAACCCAACAAAACTTAGGTGTTACCTATGACCACCGATCATATTTTTTGTTGTATGAGCCGACCAAAAAGTCATTTGAAGCAGTCAAATTGGCTGGCAGCCAGCCCTAAATGATAATCCTGGACAATGAGCTATCCTGAGCTATAACATGAAAATGATTTTCATATAACAAATAAAAATAAAGTGTATTAATATTAACTTATTTTTCTTTATGATTGTCATTTTCTGCTTCTTTTTAAGGAACATTAGTAAAATAAAAAAAATGTGCTGCTGAAAAACTTATTCAACTTCCAATTTTATATCCATAGATTTTCAGTCTTATATCTATAGATTTTCAGTCTTATATCTATAGATTTTCAGTCTTATATCTATAGATTTTCAGTCTTATATCTATAGAATTTAGTCTTATATCTATAGAATTCAGTCTTATATCTATAGATTTTCAGTCTTATATCTAAAGACTTTCAGTCTTATATCTATAGATTTTCAGTCTTATATCTATAGATTCTTAGAATCATGATTAATGCATATAAGCCTCCATCAGAGTTCTTGATAAGAGGCATATTTACATCAGTAACTTCCATATTTGTTCTCTCATCTCTATGTTGAGGATAGTAATTAGAGTTGCTGTGTCTATACATTGAAATTTAGGAGTCCTTCCTTCACTCAGATGGTCAAGAGTCAATGCCGGACTATGATTTTGACCAGATGAAAAAGGGGAGAAATATGTTATGAAATAGCATATGCAACAAACTCTGACAAGCATCTACATCTAACCCCTTTCTCTTTTCCTACAGCCATCATTTGAATATGGATCCTCCAAGTGTGGCAATGATGTGGGTGTGGTTACGCTGGTGAATGGGCGAACAGATCTGACCTGGTATCTCTATTCTAATAGTAGTAAGGAGATAAATGTGCTCATACATGTTACATTTCTGAACAATCAGGGTAAGTATTATGTTAGTGTAGTATATTTCAAAGTACAATAGGGGTGCGACAATATACTTGAAACCGTATTGCAATAATTTGCTCTATGGTGAAACCGAGTTGCAATATCTTGCAATATATTGAGGCAAAGTTAATGAAAGTCCTCATTTTGAAGGTAAATCGCTGTCCAAAGTCACATATTATTATTGAGAAACAGAAGCATGTCTACTTTTTTTACTGTCTAAATCAGCCCTTTGTGCAGATACATTTAGTTAGTATGGGACTTTGAGGCCTTATTGAAAGGTTAACATGCTTGTTAAGTCTAAACAAAACAGAGGTCTGATAGAACCTGAGCTGCGGTGCAGCTTTTGACAGTGACTTTTCAATAAGAAGATGTAATTCTGCATTTTTTTGTGATCATAAGAATTCTAAACAAGCTTTTTGATTGAGCCTAATAGGTTATTTTATAATCATCATTGGTTATATAGGAAAGCATAACGAGATTTTCACTTTTTAATGCTAGCCTGTGAATCATTATAGAATCAGTTTGAAACTTTATTTACAGATCCATTACCAGGCGGATGTAATGAGGAATTCAATCTCGAAAATGATCCCAACATTAAACTGAATGTACATCCTACAATAGCGGATGGTTAGTGTTGAGTAACTTTGATTATTACTTTTTATGGAAAAAAGCAATCTTGCATTATGTTTAACCCTTTCCCAAACAATATCATCATTTGACTACTTTGATGCAGAAGACTTTAGAAAACATTTTGGGAAAAGGAGAAATTACTCGTACGAGCAATTTTTCCTTTTCCCAAAATATTTTCTGCCCTATTAGAAGATTATTTTCCAATTTCATCACATTTTGAAATGTCGTCTGCAAACTCTTTCTATTTGGGACAGTCAAAAGTTTGTTATTTTGGAAAGGGTTGAGCCTTCAATACTTTCCGTTCAATTTTAGAGTGGAAAAAAAAATCATAAAACTGCAATTTTGATTTGTTGATATGTTTTGCTTGAATTTGTCATACAAAATGATTATAAACATGAAAACAAATACATGTAGATTTACAGAAGAGCTCATTATGTTCCATAGTATACTCACTCTCAATTAACATCCATGAGAAAAAAGATCAACCGTTTACCCCATAAAACCTCAAATTGAGGTATTAGGCTCAGACAACAATCAGAACTAAGGTGACAATATAAAAAAGGAGCAATTAATCATTTTGGATATTAACTAAATGCAGAATGGTTACGTTTATAATTGTTGTCAGGTTTTGCTTTCATTTTGATCCAGTTCAAAAACTCATATCCAGGCTTATATATAATACTATTTTAAGTCCTACACTTTTGTGAAGGACTTGCTATAGCCTTGCGTTGAGCCCCTAATGTAAGGAAATGGATTCAACCATTCATCTGTATTTCAGTGTGATTTCAGTGGTCCAATGTTGGTCCCCAGGGTGGGATACTCCCCCAGTGCGAGGAAATGGATTCAACCATTCATCTGTATTTCAGTGTGATTTCAGTGGTCCAATGTTGGTCCTCAGGGTGGGATATTCCCCCAGTGCGAGGAAATGGATTTAACCATTTTTCTGTATTTCAGTGCGATTTCAGTGGTCCAATGTTGGTCCCCAGGGCGGGATACTCCCCCAGTGCGAGGAAATGGATTTAACCATTTTTCTGTATTTCAGTGCGATTTCAGTGGTCCAATGTTGGTCCCCAGGGCGGGATACTTCCCCAGTGCGAGGATAAGGAGTATAACAATTACCTGGAGTACATGATCTATGTGAACTATATAGAGGGTGGAGACTTTACGGAGAAGACCTACTTCAACATGATGCGGTCCATGCTCACAGCTGATGATATTGTAAACAGTGGGAGACATGTAAGTCTATATAGCTTTGAATTGTTCTTAAACCTATTGGGATGCTGTGATTTTTTTAAATGGTTCAAAAGGAATTGTTTGAGCAATTGGAAGTTATATGCAAATTTTTTCTACAGTTATTCACTACAATTCTAGTAACTGCAATGATTTTTTTCTAAATTAAATCAATGAGTTTTTTTACCAAAACTTTAAAAATCAATGGGTTTTTCTATAGAAAAATGATTAAAATGAATGAAAGCAATGAGTTTTTGGGAAATTGTATGAGATTTTTAGGGCCAAAAATTATCACTGTAACTGTTATGCCTTTTTGTCATCAGGATGGTAAACCAAGCTTCAATAGCAAAGTAGGAAGGAAATCAGACTTTAAATACAGGGAGTGGGAGTTTGGAGAGCCAGCCTTGCAAATACTTTACAAAACCACAGTAGAATGAGTTGTTAATCACCGCTGATAGATTTATGCGGAAGGGCAAGTTATAAATGCCCCAGGAAGTATCTATTGCAATGCTTGTAAGTTAATACTAAGATCATGGAAAGGTACACTGACTGCCACAATACAATTGAAACACTGTTAAAAGCAATGTTAAACCCCATTATGTTCAATCAGAATTCAACTAATTGGATTATCTCTCTTGTTATAGATTAAAACACTACAGAATGATAGAGGCAAGAAGTCTATTGTGAACATTTCATCCTACGTTCAGCAAGGGGTGATGTACGCTGTTGTAGCGCGAAATAAAAACAGCGGGGCAATGTCTGCCTACATTCCAGTCACAACCTACGCCTGTAACCTACAGGATATGGACGCCTGTAAACATAAAGGTATCATAGTTATATGTTGATGTGAATCTTAAAGCCATACTTGCGCTCATTTCCACTTAAATTTTGAAAGATCTAGAATAATTGTAAATTAACTTAAAAGTACTTTAAATTCCCTTTTACAGAAAAATTGAGACTGAAACACGTTCACATGATGCTTTTAATAGAGTGAATACTAGAAGGTTTGTTTCCAATTGGCGATCAAACTAGGTCAGCCGAGAAACGTTGGGAACCAATAAAACCCAAAAAATTCTCCATTTTGTATGTTCACGTTGTTAATATTGGATAAATGACAGTATTTTCATGTGATTTTTCTAACCAGAATCTGTCTTTTTTCGCTATGTTTCAACATATTCTTTCATAATTGATAACTCATATTACCCAGTCTTGCAGTTTTTCCGAGCGCTAGTATGCTTTTAAGCTTTCCTTTCATATACGCTACAAAGTAATGTATGATGGAGTAATTTTTAATAAGATTACCTACTGACAGTCTAACTTCTCATAGTGGTTATTTCTGCTATGTTACATAAACCTTCATGTAAAGTATTAGACTGAATTTTAGCCCCTTTCGACAAACCAAAGACATCAATGAGTTTTAGTTAACTTTTTTTTTTGTTCTCGATGATTTTTGATTTTGTATTTCTTAGACATTACCAACATAAAACATAAATAAAACACATACATTAGAGGAAGGGTATCTAATCCGATCTTGCAAAGATAACGAATCTCTGGCACTTGTTTTTCATGGGCATACTATTTTTGCATTTAACATGACAACCTATACAATATTTTATATTATCATGTGACGTATATGATGGCAGTGTTCAATACAGGGAAATGGACATTGACCAGTGAGTAGCAGTTTGACACTAAATATGACTGTATTTTTATTACAGATGTGGTTGGCATCATACTGTCCACTGTTGGAGCTGCCATTGGTGTGTTTCTGTGTTTTTTGGGGCACAGATTCTTCAGAACAGGTAACTGTCTATATTCACAAGAAAGATAGAGAAGATTCCTACCCTTTTCACTGTCATATTCAATTTTCTTGTTATGAAAGCCCTCGGTAAACTTTTTCATTTTTGTTGGTTTTAACGCATGTAAAGCAGATGGCTTTCTGCAATTCTATTTTCTTTTCCTATATTATGTCAAAATACAGTTCAAGTTATCTCAAAATGAAATTAACATTTCATATATTGTTTGAGGATGGTAAAAGTAACCCATCCCTCCATTTGATTCTTTTAACTTTTTTGCATTGATTCACCAAAGACAATTAAGTTGTCCTAAAAAGCTCATATCTTCTTACTTGATCAGCACATTCATAAAGCATATGGGCCACGTCACGGGAAAAAGGGCACTGGGACATAGCAAACAGTGTAGTCCCAGACCAGCCGCCACGTCACTGACGTGGCTGCTGGTCTGGGGTTACACTGTTTGCCATCTTAGAGGACATCAAGTTCTACCTTTAAATAAATACAAATGATAACTGTCATGACTAGATGCTGGAATAATAGCGCTAAGAAAGAGCTGAGTCAGCAGATTTTATTTATGTCCGAGTGCCCCTTTTCATGTGACGCGGCCCATATAGAATCACTTTTTCATGCTTGAGAGTGTTTAATCTCTGGAGTTTTGTACCAATGAACTTATACATATTATTAACATTGGCATTACCAGATACAATGCAGTACTGAGGGTATTTATATCACCAGTGACTGATCTCTTGTTAAGCTTAACCCTTTACCGAACGCCAAATTTTTGACAGTCCTAAATCGAAAGAGTTTGCAGACGACATTTCAAAATGTGATGAAATTAAATAGCAATCTTCTGATAGGGCAGGAAACGTTGTGGGTAAGGGAGTAATTGCTAGTTAAGAGCAATTTCTCCTTTTCCCCACGTTTTCCAGAGTCGTCTGCAACAATCTGGTCAAATATCATTATTGCTTGGTAATGGGATAAATAATAAAGTTCTTACTATTTGATTCTTTTGTTATTTTTTCAGGAATTTTTCTATTTGGATTCTTGATGTTTTCCATAATATCCTATCAAGTCTGTACCTTAGAGACAGATATCAGTCTTCTTGGTGCCCTCTCATTGGCTGGTATCATTGGGCTGATAGGGGGCGCCCTCTTGCTCGGATTCTGGTGGAATTGTGGGATACATGTTCTCAGCGTTCTATTCATAGGGCTTGTTGCTGGATATTTAATTTCTTGTGTGGTGTTCTACACCCCTTTTGGTAAGTTTTAATAATATGTTTTGGGCTCAGACAAGGCTAAGAAAAATCATTTAATGTTGTGAGGGACTTCTTAAAGTCTGCACTTGACCCTTTCTATACAAATGAATAAATGAAACCTAATGTTTTCATTTAGAAAATGCCGACACATATTAAGATAGGACACTATTATACCTATTAAAGGGACTAACTCAGATTTGTGCTCGGGGACTAATAAACGTTAAAGATTAAATATTAATAATTATTGTCACTAAATCAAAGACCATTGTCGATTTCTTTACTTAGTTGCTGAAATTGTTTCATTTCGTTAAATAATGTAGATTGAGGCTTCGTGCCTATCAGCGCTTCCATTGTAAAGCCTGTTAATGAATAAATGCAGGAATTCCTTCATGCACTCCTTGCTTATGTCACGTGACTACTCTAAAAACAAAGTACTGGACTTGGAGAGAAAATAGGTTCGTTTTACTTGGAATAAAAAAAAAATCAATCATTTTTGAACAACAGTAAAAATGACTTGATGTGTTAAAAACAATCTTTTCCTTTACTTCAGCTAACCTGACATATTGGGATAGTCCTCTGAATTATGGAGCCTCCTTTAGCTGTGTTGTACTGTTGTTGCCTGCGTTCTTGCTGTATTTTACACAATTTGTAAGAAGCTTCTTCAATCTTTTGAAAGCCTTTAACTGAATAAAGTCCATGGTAGAGGTTTACTGAATGATCTGAGGAAAAAATGTTAAACAAAAGTACAATATCTAAACGTGACATGTCATTGGAGGCATCTTGGAGAGACAATTTTAATTTCAAGCCATGGGTTAGAAGTTTATTTTTGAGTGGTTTCAATCTAAAACATTACAAAGAAGGAAACAGATATCTTTTTTGTATTGGTAGAATTGCAATATTCTTGGTAAATTTAAAAGCAAACTTACTGATGATAGTCTCTTTACATCACTTGCCATTGATATACTTACAAAATGAAACTATCATAACACTTACTTTATCAAATTTTACAAGGACTTTCTTCATGTTAGCATTATGATTTCTTCTGTAGCCAAAGGATGTTTATACAAGATAGTCGATTAAACCTTAGAATGCTGGGTAATTTTCTAAAGATTGATTTTTGTTTCGTTTGCCTTTCAAAACTTTAAATATCTGCTTAATTTTGATAAGGAAAGATACTCAGAGTAGCAAAAAGGTTGGATCATAGGTCAGCTGCCAGTTTACTTGGCGGCTGGCCTGGATCCAACTTATTTGCATAAGCATGAAGTCTGTTCTAGCTCTATAAGGGCCAAGCATCTGTAGCCAATGGATATAACATAGTGTATACAAGAGAGTGGATTAAAGAGTTAAGTCACTGATTTATTTTTCAGCTGAACATATTTTCCTGCACCCTAGTCGGTTCCTATGCAGTGATAGTTGCCCTGGATACATATCTTGGATCTGGGATGAGGTATATTGTCCTTAATGCTGTTAGACACGGAACAGACAGGGACTATGTAAAAGTCACCATCACCGGACCGTTTACACTGTGTGGTATGTATTTGTTGTGATTCATAAGGTTAGTTGGTAGTTATTAGATTAAGAAGAAGAAGAAAATTTTATTGATGTAAGCCATTACATATTCTAGTCATATACATACATGTATTTATAAATAAATATCAACAATAATATGTGACAATAATTTGACCTTCTAGAAGAAAGAGTCATTGTTTATAATCATAATGGTTGAAATTCTTTCAGAAGGTTTTGTTAAGTTAATTCTTTTTTCAATAGCATATTTAACTTTTTTGAATCATGAACATATGGCCAAAGTTTTTTCAAATCTGATTTTAAATGTAACAGTCTCATGTATGAATCCTTGGCTTGACCATTGTCGCCTTTGTCATGTAATCAAGTCAAATGCAACATTTGTTTGGCTTTCATCCTTGACCAATTGCCTATGTATTGGAAACCATTCGCTGGCTTGGGAAATGATATTGAACTGTTTTTTGTGAGGAAATACTAAATAAATGGAAATGTCCATTATAGTGCGACAGGGTTTTCCTTGTCCCCCAACTTATATAGGAAATGAACCCTCATTTCTGGATATAACCCCTAAAGTCATTATATTTCATTCACCATTCCATATATAAGGGGTTAGAAGTCTTCTAAATTAGCATCAATTAAGTGGTCAAGGGAACACCCTGATGCCATAAACCAATGATCCATTCCACAGTATAGGTGCAAATTTTCATTTTGTCACAATGTCTTCTACCAACTATCCAGATAAGAAGATTTTTTTTATTTCATAGTCTTTTTTTGTTATAAATCAATATAAATAAAACAAGAAAATGTTATATGAGAGAATAAGTTGACCAATCACGTTTTATAATTGTTCATGCCATTCACTCTTTTTCCTTTTTATATTTTTCAAATTTTCATGAGCGAAAGTTTCAAAATGACACACATAATGGTAGCAGTTGCTTGATTCAGCCCAGATGGTCTGTTAGGTAGAAATGATCTTCCTCAATAAATTATAAACTGGTCATCTTACTTTGGTTGATTAATTGTTAATACAATATTAACCCTTTCAAATTTAGATCTGTGATTTTTTTATTTACTTTTCAGAAATAATTTTAACTGTGGTATGGGTGGTCTTGTTTCTGTCAGGAACTGTCTTTCAAGTTCTGCGGGAAAGGAAAAGGCCTCATTTCCCAGTTTGTCCGCGGGAACAAAGAAAAAACCGCAATCTCAGATCCTTTCTCAGAACATCCGTCAGAAACAACACCAGTGAGAGAGAGCCTCTTGTCAGGGGAGATAACCAAGTGAACTACGGGACATCACAGGATGTTACAGCATCTAGTGCTGGTGAAATGACAGAGGAGGAAGTAAATAACAGACCAAAAATGATTTAACCCTTTACCAAACGCCAAATTTTCGACTGTCCCAAATTCAGAGAGTTTTCAGCTGACATTTCAAAATGAAAGTGAAAAATATCTTCTGGTGATAGGCCAGAAAACATTGTGGGAAGAGAAGAAATTGCTCATTAAGAGCAATTTCTCCTTTTCACACCATGTTTTCAAGAGTCGTCTGCATCAAATTGGTCAAATGTTGTTATTGTTTGGTAATGGGTTAATTCATTACATTAACATCATCGTAGGTCGGATTTATGGAAACAGAATAAAAACTGGGCAGAGTGAGGATAGACCTTTATCATTTTGAAATTATGAAAACAATTTACATGGTACTTATAAAACTGAAAGTTACTCCTTAGATAGTAGAATGTTTGTGATGTGAACAATTCTTTATTTAAATTAACAGAGAACATTGGTATTTTTATGATTTAATAATTTGTCTTAAAATGAGGGTTTACTTATGATGCTAGATCAATAACTATGTGTAAATTTTTCTCAAAATTAGGGCCTCTTTATTATGCTAGATCAAGAACTATGTGTAAATTTGTCTCAAAGTTAAGACATTTTTATAATGCTAGATCAATAACTATGTGTAAATTTTTCTCAAAATTAGGGCCTCTTTATTATGCTAGATCAAGAACTATGTGTAAATTTGTCTCAAAGTGAAGACATTTTTATGATGCTAGATCAATAACTATGTGTAAATTTTTCTCAAAATTAGGGCCTCTTTATTATGCTAGATCAAGAACTATGTGTAAATTTGCCTCAAAGTGAAGACATTTTTATAATGCTAGATCAATAACTATGTGTAAATTTTTCTCAAAATTAGGGCCTCTTTATTATGCTAGATCAAGAACTATGTGTAAATTTGTCTCAAAGTTAAGACATTTTTATAATGCTAGATCAATAACTATGTGTAAATTTTTCTCAAAATTAGGGCCTCTTTATTATGCTAGATCAAGAACTATGTGTAAATTTGCCTCAAAGTGAAGACATTTTTATAATGCTAGATCAATAACTATATGTAAATTTTCTCAAAATTAGGGCCTCTTTATTATGCTAGATCAAGAACTATGTGTAAATTTGCCTCAAAGTGAAGACATTTTTATAATGCTAGATCAATAACTATGTGTAAATTTTTCTCAAAATTAGGGCCTCTTTATTATGCTAGATCAAGAACTATGTGTAAATTTGCCTCAAAGTGAAGACATTTTTATAATGCTAGATCAATAACTATATGTAAATTTTCTCAAAATTAGGGCCTCTTTATTATGCTAGATCAAGAACTATGTGTAAATTTGCCTCAAAGTGAAGACATTTTTATAATGCTAGATCAATAACTATGTGTAAATTTTTCTCAAAATTAGGGCCTCTTTATAATGCTAGATCAAGAACTATGTGTAAATTTGTCTCAAAGTGAAGACATTTTTATAATGCTAGAACAAGAACTATGTGTAAATTTGCCTCAAAGTGAAGACATTTTTATAATGCTAGATCAATAACTATATGTAAATTTTCTCAAAATTAGGGCCTCTTTATTATGCTAGATCAAGAACTATGTGTAAATTTGCCTCAAAGTGAAGACATTTTTATGATGCTAGATCAATAACTATGTGTAAATTTTTCTCAAAATTAGGGCCTCTTTATTATGCTAGATCAAGAACTATGTGTAAATTTGCCTCAAAGTGAAGACATTTTTATAATGCTAAATCAAGAAATATGTGTAAATTTGTCTCAAAGTGAAGACATTTTTATAATGCTAGATCAAGAACTATGTGTAAATTTGCCTCAAAGTGAAGACTTTTTTATAATGCTAAATCAAGAAATATGTGTAAATTTGTCTCAAAGTTAAGACATTTTATAATGCTAGATCAATAACTATGTTAAAATTTGTCTCAAAGTGAAGACATTTTTATGATGCTAGAACAAGAAATGTGTGTAAATTTGTCTAAATATTAAGACATTTTCATAATGCTAAATCAATAACTATGTGTAAATTTGTCTAAATATTAAGACATTTTTATAATGCTAAATCAATAACTATGTGTAAATTTGTCTCAAAGTTAAGACATTTTTATAATGCTAGATCAATAACTATGTGAAATTTTTCTCAAAATTAGGGCCTCTTTATTATGCTAGATCAAGAAATATGTGTAAATTTGCCTCAAAGTGGAGACATTTTTATAATGCTAGATCAAGAAATATGTGTAAATTTGTCTCAAAGTTAAGACATTTTTATAATGCTAGATCAATAACTAACTATGTGTAAATTTGTCTCAAAGTGAAGACATTTTTATAATGCTACATCAATAACTATGTGTAAATTTGTCTCAAAGTGAAGACATTTTATAAAGCTAGGACAAGAAATATGTGTAAATTTGTCTAAATATTAAGATATTTTTATAATGCTAGATCAATAACTATGTGTAATTTTGTCTAAATATTAAGATATTTTTATAATGCTAGATCAATAACTATGTGTAATTTTGTCTTTAAGTTAGGGTTATATGTGCTGGATCAATAACTCATTTTGTTTGTAATATATTTTTGTACTTTATATTTTTGTTATCTTTAGCTTATCTATTTAGAGAATAAGATGAGCTTTTATTCACACATGTTTGTTAGCATCACTTTCCTCATACATTGTACTTCTATATGTAAAAATATCTATGTTAATACTTGATAATTCAAACACAATTGTTATTACCGGTACAAGTGTGACGGTAATAGGGTTTATGTATAAATATTACTTCTACAGTCTCGCTGTAGAAGCCGGCTTTTATGGGTGATTCGGTAGAGTGGTTGGCTTTCTCTCGAAGTTAAGCAACATACTAAGTGGTTAGTACCTGGATGGGTGACCCACGTCAGCTTTACTTAGAGAGGGACCCGATACACGTTACAAAATTGGTGGCAGCGGTGGGATTTGGTTTGATATCACCATCATTCCCGTACCCTCAGTTGTGTGTCACATGTTCTTGATCCTTGTTTCTGCTATGTAGCAGTGTTAGTAATGGTAGTGACACTGGTTAGTCCGGTTTTGGGTACGCGGCTATACATCAGTGGAAATCCCACATACTTGCAGCTTCGGCTCATACTTGCTGGGTTTTCGGACGGTGTATACACAAAGCCTGGATCGTACTGGCCAAGTGTCGGTAACTGCCCATGTATGTCTTTGTGACATTTGTGACTTCGGGACGAAGTCAAAAGAAAGCTGGGCGAAATGTGACGGTAATAGGGTTTATGTATAAATACTACTTCTACAGTCTCGCTGTAGAAGCCGGCTTTTATGGGTGATTCGGTAGAGTGGTTGGCTTTCTCTCGAAGTTAAGCAACGTACTAAGTGGTTAGTACCTGGATGGGTGACCCACTTCGGCTTTACTCCGAGAGGGACCCGATACACGTTACACAAGTAATATTATTATCAAAATAAAAGTCAAATAAAATAAGTCAAACCAAATTTTCTTTGTTCTATTTGATGTGGTTTCCTGTGCTACCTACCATTGCAAGGCTAACAAATAGTGCCAAACCCATCACCAATGTAATGCAATTATCCACTCCCAGGAATAAAACCTGGGTCTTGTGCTTGACACTAACCACAACTTCACCAGGGATTTGATTTAATTATCAAATGACTATTTATAAGTCCCTTATTCTGTTCTCTACCACAGTAGGTCACAGGTCACCATAGTTTATCATCGGCAGGGAAATCGGTTTTTGATTTACTTGTATGTTAGTGCCAAATATTTTCCTGTGATTGCCCTTTTGATGCTTGTTTAGTCGATGATAGTAAAAATTCACTTCTTTGTTAAGGCTTTTGGACAAGCTGGACAAGTTCTTTTTCAACCCCTGGTTTATGTGTGTGTGGGTCTGCATGTTTGAGCTCAGCTTTAGGATACCAAGGTCACAGAAACAATGATGTAAATGGCTTTTCTCCATAGAACTAGTGTTACAGGGGATATCATCTTGACGGGTAAAGCTATTTGACCCATTACCAAACAATAACGACATTTGACCTTTGTTGCAGACGACTATGGAAAACATTGAGGGAAAAGGAGAAATTGCTCGTAATGACTCAATATGAACAGTATTTCTGTTCTAAAGCTTTTCCCCAATACAGGCAACAGTACCGGGTATATCTTATAAATCAGACACCATTTTAAATGGTTTTGAGGAAACTAAAATTTGTATATCGTAAGCTAATTTTCCTTTCGCCACAATCTTTTAGGGTTTCATCTATAAATGTGGACATCTTTAATCTTTATTAGTTTTGTTTTTATTCTTATTTGATAATTACAACTTTACGTGTATATGTTTATTCAATGTGTCTGCAGCAAAAGAAAGGGGGAAGGCTTTTGCAGTGTCATGTCATCATTAAAAGATAGCAAAAAGTAAATTGTTATCCTGCTTTACCTCCGTTGATAGAATTATGTATATATTTATATGGGTTTCACATTATATCATCATTATGACAGCTATATTGCAATGGTGATGAAAGACCCTGAATTCACTGCTCATAAGCTGAATAGAACCATCATCATTCCTTAACCCTTTCCCTAACAACAAATTTTCGACTGTCCCAAATTGAAAGAGTTGGCAGACGACATTTCAAAATGTGATGAAATTGAAAAATATTTTTCAGAAAGAGCAGAAAACCTTGTGGGAAAAGGAAAAACTGCTTGTCAAGAGCAATTTATCCTTTTCCCACAACGTTTTCTTAAGTCGTCTGCAACAAAGTGGTCAAATGTCGTTATTGTTTGGGAAAGGGTTAAATAAGTCAGAATACTATCTCTTGTCACTGAGCCACAGAATATAACAACAACTCATGATTAAAGATAAATATTTCTTTATAAGGAATAGCACAGAAAGGGCAGAATCATAGCAGTTATTGAATATAAACATACATATGCTTTCAACAAAACACCCCAATTAGGAGCTATTTTCTTTCTTCCTTTTCATCTTTTTAACTCATTACACAAGTATTCATTTGAAACAATGCGGGAAGAGTTTTTGATTTTCAAACAGAATTGACGTTTCTTTAGGTGGGAATAAATGATAAACGAAAAAAAACCTTACAAATATGAGTAAACTCCCCCATGATTTTAAGTTGTTTGCACCAATTTTGTACAATCCTAGATTGTTTGGTATAGTGTAAAAAAGCCATGAATTATGCTTCCCATGTGTGCAATAAATGCTGAAATGTTTTATTCTAAACTAACAAGTGATTTACATATGACATCAATGAAGTCATCAGCAACCGTTTTGTGGATTTCCTTTTTAGGCCTTATTTAGAAAAAACAACGGTTTTATCCTTAATGACATCACATTTTCATTCAGATCTTGAATAAATGTTTTAGCACTCCATATAAAATCTAGATATTTAGATTAGATAAATATACATGATTAAAAAGGAAGGACTGTTTTGAAACAATAAATACAACAAAAATAAATAAAAATTAGATGAAATATAATGAGTCAAAGAATAAACCTATATAAACAAAAGTGATAACTTGTATGCAGGTGTAAAATACAATGTTTTACCCTTAGAATGTCGGGTAACTCTCAAAATAGATTAATGTGTCATCTACTTTCCAAAACCTTAAATATCTGCTTAATTTTGTTGAGGAAAGATAGTCAGAGAAGCTAATAGGTTAGATCACAGGCGAGCTGCCAATTTACTTGGC
Source organism: Cerastoderma edule (assembly GCA_947846245.1). Lineage (NCBI taxonomy): Eukaryota > Metazoa > Mollusca > Bivalvia > Cardiida > Cardiidae > Cerastoderma > Cerastoderma edule. The sequence continues at coordinate 20,095,049 of OX401416.1, forward strand.
GGCTGACCTGGATCTAACCTGTTTGAATAAGCATGAAGTCGGTTCCAGCAATATAGGGGTCAACTGTACAAATTGCCTATAATTCAATAATGATGGTGAACATGTAAATTATAATTTCCTTGGACAAGGGTTTTGTGTCATCATATTAATTAGCAAAGTAGTTCTGTTGATAGGCATGTTCGCTATTATCAGGAGTAAGAGAATTAATCATGAACAAGGGCGACCAAATCAATTACTGTCTGAGTTGCCCAGCTTGTCCATAACCCTTATAGAACAAGTGAATTTTACTGAAATTTACTATAAAATAATTATACGGACAAGTGCAGAAAAAGATTTGGCATTTACGGACAAGTGAATCAAAATCATATTTGATGTTTAGGATAAAGGAGATAGGGTTATTTTTTGTCACTCAAATTCATTACTTGTTGCACCATTACCATTTCCTTTACTTATTAAGGGTAATAGAAGAAACCTTGGCAGATGAAGAATTTGATTATCATAATCACATCCTCCTGTTTTCTATCTCATTCTATCATGAACACGTTTTTAAGATCAGATTAACTATCATGTCTGCCAAAAGCCTCCATATTGGACCCATCACAGAGGTTAATCAATACAAAGCCACAAACAGCTATAGCTTTAATACAAATCATGTTGGCTTTCCAGATTTTTCATCGCTTTCAGTCTCCTGCTTTTCATCACCCATTTCGTTCTCAACGCCCTGGGCATTTGACGATGTTTCCTCAGTTTCATCATCTTCCATAACAGTATCATCATCATCATCATGGTCATTGTCTTCACCATCTACACCGTTACCAGTTCCATCCTGTCCAATTTCTTGCTCTTTTGGCTCCTCCTTAACTGGTCTTCGTTTAATACTGGAATAATTCAGTCCATCATCTTCATCTCTATCTAGACTGTCTCCTCTTAGGGAACAATTGCCCGAGGAATTCTCAGCAATTCTAAGTTTACTTGTAGAGCATATCTCTAGGAGTTCTCTGAGTCCTTTGTTTTCTATTTCAAGCTGAGTCAATCGTTCTCTGTCTTTAGAGGAAGCCCCTTCGTCAACAGTTACAGATTTCTGCATCACATTGGCCATTTCGCAAATCTTGTTGATCAACATCTCTAGATCCTGAAAAACAATTTTCACAAAAATGTATTTGATTCATGTAGCAAAATGTTTAAGTTATGTTTATCATTTGTTTAAACTTCTTAAAACTGTATAATATTTTAAAGAAACTCCAAAATCCTTCACTTACATGCATCTGCAGAAGATGGAAAAAAACCAATGGGACAAAAAGGAGAAATTGCTTGTACCAATTGTACATAAAAATTTTCTGTTTAACCCATAACCAAACAATAATGACATTTGATCAGTTTGTTGCAGACGAAAACATTGTGGGAAAAGGAGAAATTGTTCTTAAAGAGAAATTTCTCCTTTTCCTATAATGTTTACTGCCCTATCAGATGATTATTTTTCAATTTTGTCACTTTTTTAAATGTCATCAGCAAAATCTTTCAAATTGGGATAGTATAGCGAAAAAAAAAAAGTAAAATGTAACAATTTACCTTTGATTGGTCACTGCTGTCAGCTATATTTTTCTCCCACTTGTTTGTTTCGATGAGTGTTTTGACTTGTTCTCTATACTTTCTCATGATAAGTTCCAGGGCAGACTGGTGCTCTTCCAGACTCTCCTTTAACTCCCAGTTCTCCATCTGAAGTTCGCGAATTTGTCGATTCTCCTGCGCTATTCCGATTACGAGGGTAGACCTCGGCTTGTGTTTGGCTATCTCATTCAGCTCTGTCAAGTCATCTTGATACTGTAAAAATAAGTAAGGTATGTCACTGTTAAACTCCATAATACATCACTTTAAAATGCATACATTGCAGATGACTTCATGAACCATTGTGACAAAAAGGTAAATCACTCAACTTGAGCTTAAACCATTTAATTATTTAGAGCAATATATAGTTCAACAGAATTATTAGATCTTTAAACCTCAATGAAAAAACTTCAATTAAAACTATATGAACCATTTAATGAAATCAATATTGTTCAGAAATTGATAAGTGGGTTATCTTTACCTCTTTCATACCATCAACACGCTTATGGAGAGTTTGTGTCTGAGAGATGAGTATGTCAGCTGTGCAGTCATGTTCTTTTAGATGATTCACTAGCATCTGAGCATCCCATAGAAGTTTCTCGACGGTGTAAGCCATCCTAAGTGAAAGTAATTTGCTAACTGAAATAACAAACAAAACAAAATACAAATAATCGATTAAATTGTGATTTAAATCTGAAAATGTGAAAAATCCGCCACTAATTTATTCACCACTAATTTGGTCATTTCAAAATTTCAATTATAGATTGCTACATCAGGAAATTAAAGGCATTTTTCACATCAAATTATTTAAACTAGCCCACATTCAGGAAGATGAATTTACAAACCTTGGGACCACAAAGACTTACATATGTGATCTGTCAAATCTAGTAATGATTTTAACATATTATTTCTGATCTAAATAATGCTTTGGCGACAAAGCTGAAGACACAAGATGATAACATTTCATACTTCTATCAGGAATCCAAAGCATATCCGGAAATATGCCCATCCGAGTTCTCATTCAATACATTCACAATTTAACTCGATTTCATTCATATATAGTTACAACTTTTACAACAACATCAACTTCATTATTACCTTTAAAATAAACTTCAGATAAACACCGCCAGAACAAGTCGAATATTTTGTTCTAATTAGTCAATTTGGCGAATTGTTTAGGTCCCAAACCTAATTGTAATCAAGCTCTATCAGACGCCTGATTTTTTACCCGAATCTTTTTCAGCCGAAAGCTTGCCTTTGTTCAAGGGAAGACACTCTTACTGATAGGGAAATGTCAATACTGTTAGAATTTCAAGATTTTTTCATTAAAACCTGACTGTCATCTACATTACAACCGAGTTATGTGGAGGACAGTATCTTTTGTTGAACGTATCGAAGTTGAGTTTTCCGGCAACATTTTCAATCAGGCGATTTTGCTGGGTGACATAGATAATGACAAGGTGAGTTTAGAACAGAAGTGTAAATCTTTCTGATCAGACATCACAGGCAAGTTATACTTTTATGTGGTGACAGCCGTTGACACAGATGAACAAGTACTGTTGGGCATTTGTCAGCATAAAAAGATAAAAGAAGCATGAACATTTTCATCACTGCAAACTGAAAACAATGTTAAACCACAGTCCAACATTAATATCCAAGTAAATAATTGGTATGGCATATATTTATTACCTACATACCACAATCTGTGAGATAGTCCCTTTAAAATTTGTTGCATCTTCAGGGTTTTCATTAAGAGCCAGCTGTCGGCCAATTTGATAGTTTCAAATTACTTTTTTGATCGGCTCAAATAACAAAAAGAATGAAAAGTGATCATAAATAGTTATAATACCTAATTTTTCTTTGCTTCATTGGCCTCCTCAAATAGAAAGTTGGCCTTTTAAAAGATAAATGACAACCCTGCATCTTATTTCGACAGGCGAGAAAATGTGTTTATGGATAGAGTCAACAAATATTTCTATGTTACACTTTTGACAGGGCAATGAGCTGACAGTTGGAAACATAGACGGGACGCTGTGTATTTTCAAAGGGAGAGGCAGGACCCCCTGGAAAAAATGTTCCAATCTTGGGATGGTAACAAGTCTATTACTTAAAATCTCAAAGAAACCACTGTAACAAATGGAAAGTTCTTTTTACCAGGAATTTCTATTTGGTCATACTGCTTTCTGCAGAATATACTTCTTTTTTATATGTCAACAATTTGTCAGTTCTGTTAGAATGATCATGATACTTTGTGACAATGTTTTAGACATTTGAGCTGAGTGTGATATTTAAAAAAAATATTTCTTCAATTTTCATATACATAATGTACAAACAATGTATACAATTTCTCATTACAGATAACATGTGTTGGTATAGGAGACGTTTTCAGTAGAGGAAAGGTAAGTGATATATGTAATATATTTTGCATATAGGACTTTGTGTCAAAAGTTGAAAGGACTATCTCATAAATGAAATGTCTTCTACGAATAAAATGACATCACAGATCTATTAACCGTTAGAATGCTGGGTAATTTTCTAAAAATAGATTTATGGATCATCTGCTTTCCAAAACCTTAAATATCTGCTTACTTTTGATGAGGTAAGATACCCAAAGTAGCAAACAGGGTAGATCACCGGCCAGTCGCCAATTTACTTGGCGACTGGCCTGGATCTAACCTGTTTGCATAAGCATGAAGTCGGTTCCAGCACTTTATGGGTTACGTTACAGAAAACTAGAATATTGATATTTCTTTGATTTTCAGAATAATGTTTATTGCTTGACGGCTGAGGGCTGGTACTATGTTTTTAACATACAAGGTGATGGCAGTGGACAGGAGGTGAGTAACAATGTACCTTAACACAATCTCTTATATGAAGTTTGGTGAGGCATCTAAACTGAAAGCAATAGCAGACACCATTTATAAAGTATAAAAAACAAAGTAGAAAGCATTTTGGCTCTGCAAGTCAATTGAGAGACTTTCATGTTGATAATTGCTGTATGGTGACAATTCTTATTTAAACTAAACATAGATACAAAATGTAAATGAATATGTCTTGATGAGTAAATAAAGAAAGACGCGCTTGTGTTGCGAAGATTCAAAGTTTGTCTCAAAGATTTTACTTTATCGTCTTGCTATGAATGTGGTAAATCTTGGTTGCCTGTGGAAATGGTATATTATTATATTCTCTCTTTCAGAGCCATTCCCCGGAGGAAGGGGACAACTTCCAGCCATATTTCCAGCAACATCTACCCCCAAATGGAAAAGTGATGTTAACAGCTGATGTAGGTCAGTAGATAGGAAACAATCTTATTTACTTCATGTTTTGTATATGTATTGAATTCTTTTTTGTGAAAAGTAAGCTTGACCCAATGAAAAAGCATAAATGATGTTGTGCCAATGAGGGAGAGTTTAGCATGAGAAAAAATATGTTCTCTTTCTTTATGATATTGGGTAGAAACCATTGTGATAAAACGAGAAATTGCTTACCAGGAGTAATTTCTCCTTTTGTCACAGAGGTTAATAATGGCAAACAGTATTGAATTTATATACATACAAAATCTCATAATTCAAATGCCCATATTTCACTTCAGCGTCCTAGGCTAGTACTGGTGGATCAAGGAAAACTGTTACATAACTGAAACATTGTTTATATGGCGTTCAAAACCACACAAACAAATATCAAATGCCAGTATTTGTTTCATCTACATACCCTATACAGATGAGTATATATTTATTCTAGATGGAGATGGTAAGATTGAGCTAGCCATTGGTTACTCGGACCGGGCCATACGTTTGTACAAGTGGGTATCAGAAGCCACTGAGATTGACACAGAACCAAAAGGATCTCTTATTCAGATAGACAAATGGCAGTTAGCTGGACAGGTATGAGGCCCTTACATTGTTTGTTTTTAGCTCACCAGGTGCAAACTGCCAGGGTGTGCTGGGTTTTACATAGCTGTCCCACCCATAGCTGTCCCAAACTAGCAATTGCATTGGACACCTTGTTCCCATTATCAGGTGAGTGACCCTTGTTTCTTTGTTTCTATTGATGTTTTCAACAATTTTTAAATTTGATACATTGTGTCAATCAAAACCAGTACTCTTGTTTTTCCCACAAACTGTATTTTCCAGTTGTAATGCTAGTCCATGTGCCAAGAGTTACATGAAAGGAAGCAATCACTACTAAAAATGTTTAGTCTTTGTTATGACCAGTCTTTATGGGCAGCTGTACGTGGGGTTTTCCTCCATCATAAAGAGTTTGGCATCGCAACATAACTGAAATGATGTTGATGCAATCTAACAACCCGAATAAATAAATGAGTACAGAGGACAAAGAACTAAGTACAGTCTAACTTGTGTTAAGCAACCACCCTTTTAAGCAGCCAACCTGCCTTAAACAACCACTACAGAAAGTCCCATTGTTAGATTTATAATGTAAATCAAGTTGTTATAAGCAGCCAACCTGTCTTAAACAGCCAATTTACTCTGTCCCATATGCTGGCCTCTTAACACAAGTTTGACTGTATGTAATAATGTTAATTAGGCTACAGTCCATGAGAAGTAGAAGCACTGATTAATCATTTTAGTGATCCATATATACATAATTACACTAGTGCTCATAACTGAACTAGATTTTTCTCAACCAATAGTTTTAAAATACTGCGCAAACAAATTTTCTAGTAGGTCGCCTGTAATTTTCGAATACCCAAACCTCTTTTGATTTTTTTCACAGATAGGTTCTATTACTCTCAACAAGAATGAGGAGGGAAAGTCGGAACTGTAGGAAGCTAGCCTGATGAAACATATAACGGAAATAATGCTGATACGATCTAAAAAATGGATAAATAAATGAGTACCAACTGCATAGAATTCTACTGATAGGTTCTGAAAACTGCACAAATAAATTTCCTAGTACGCCTCCTCTCTGCTTGCCTGTAATTGTCAAATACTCAAACCCTGTTTGTGTGTTTTTCCATAGAAAGGTTCTATTACACTTGACAAGAATGAGGAGGGGGAAGTCAGAACTGTTGGCGTCCCAGCCCTAGTACTGTACAAACAAATTTCCTTGTACGTCTCCTTTCTGGATGCCTGGAATTGTTGAATACTCAAACCTTATGTGATTCTTTTTATTTTCACAGATAGGTTCTATCACTCTCAACAAGAATGAGAAGGGAAAATCAGAAGTATTGGAACCCAGCCTTAATACTGTTCAAACAAATTTCCTTGTACACATTATTTCTGGACACCTGTTATTGCTGAATGCTCAAACCTTATGTGATTCTTTTTATTTTCACAGATAGGTTCTATTACACTCAACAAGAATGAGGAGGGAAAGTCGGAACTGTTGGCGTCCCAGCCTGGTGGAACATATGTCCGACTCATTCATGATCCACAGAGTGCGGACCTGGCTAACGACAGGTGAGAATATCTCTCATACATTCATGGACCTTGTACAGAACACAATTTAACCCATTACCAAACAATATCATCATTTTACCAGTTTGTTGCAGACGACTGGAAAACAATGTGGGAAGAGGAGAAATTGCTTGTAACTAGCAATTTCTCCTTTTCCAACAATGTTTTCTACCCTTACAGAAGATTATCTTTCAATTTTATCACATTTTGAAATGCCGTCTGCAAACTCTTTCAAGTTTGGTATAGTTGAAAATTTGGCGTTTGGTAAAGGGTTAAGCAGCCTTTATCACATGCTTATACATGTATTATTATTTTCTTCCAGGGGTCATGCAGGTATGCGCCAAATGTGACTTTTTCTTTCTGGCAAATGATTGAGGGACCCAACACGCTTGTTCCATGAAAACTGATAATATTTACATCATTCTGTCCAATGTGTTATGATGCATGGTAGATTGCGAGAGATAAAGAAGTCTTGATTTGTAGTATGATGATATTGAAAGTTTGCTTCCCTCGCCAATGCAAAAGTTTTATTTATGTTAAGGAACTCGATTGGTCATCAATGGGAATCATGAAATGGGAGTCTTGAAAAGAGAAAAAACAAAGAGTCCTGAAGTCATGTTATCCTTCAGTTAATCAATCAGACACATCTCTGATACTTGGTTGAAACAATTTTATCAACATCAGATATTGCTCTTCATGATAGTTTCTCAATGAGCCTGCTACAAATTTGTCAATAAGGTGGCAGGCTTAGAACTCGAGAGTCTTGGGTTCGAGCCCCAATGACACCTCTGGTTTTGTGGGAGGGACTTTCGCAAGTCACTTCAGAGCCTTAGCCTAGTCCTGGTGGATCCAGGAAAGCTGTTACGTAACTGAAAAATTATTGATATAGTGTTAAACACCACACAAACAAAAGCAGATATTTCAAATCTAATATAGACAACCAAATGGGTGAAAGCACACGCTGGATGATATGCAATATATATTTCAATTCTAGCATTGCTGAGTCTGCTCCAACGAACTTAATCTACGATCCCCTGGTGTCAAGTCGAGTGCGAAACACGAACATTTCAACCGAGATTGTTGGTAACATTCGTAAAGGCCCAGTATCTAAAGCTAAAGAGTCCGATACAGGTGCTGGTGAGAGTGGCGGGCAAGCCAGCAAAAATAACTCAGATGTCCTTTATGCCCTCTGTACCCTAGATGGTAAATATGTTCTGTGTTTTGCTTTGTTTGTTTCTATGTATTTTTACAATGCATTGACACAATTTCAGTTATGTTGCAATGCTTAAGTCTTAATGATGGAGGAGGACCCCATACTGATTTTCCAATAAGGACAGGCCAAGTGGATAGAACAGCATTCTGTAAGCCAGCAGCCACTGGATTACTTCTCATGAAAATTCAAATGCTGTCACGATGAACCCACACAGATAGGGCCTGATTTGTGTTTTGAATGTTGTTCCTTAATTCCTTTACAATAAACCTCACTTTAACATATCTGCTGCAAATGCCTTTGGAAACCACTGTGACAAAAGGATAAATTCCTTCTCATGAGCAATTTATTCTTTAACTGCAATGGGTTTTACGGAATATTGTTAAAGAAAATATATTGAATTGGACAATTTACAAATGCCCATATGGTAGAATGGGTAAGACTATTTTTGAGGACCAATTTCAAAATTTGTAAATAATCAAAATCAAAAGCAGACAACTGAAAAAGAATTACAAAATATATTCTTACATTATTGGATTAAAACCAGTTTGACTTAAGGAGAATTTGCTTGTCACAATGGTGACAAGTTAAAATGGTTTCTTTAAAGCTTTTCTACAGGAGTATCAAAGCTTGGTATTAACGAGTATGTGATTAAAATTTCAATTCTAAATGGGGGACATTCATGGGAAAAATCAAATGAATACATGTACATTTATAGAAGTATGTCTTGGAATTTAGAAGATACTTACCATGTAATTTTCTGTTGTAGGTACCCTGGTGCTGGTGGAGAACAGTCGTATATTATGGTCTTTACAGGTAGACCATCAGCTGTTCTCTTTAAACAAATTGGATGTTACTGTAAGTACTTACAATATCTTAAAAAAACATAACAGCGCTAAAAAATTGCAAAACTGGATAAAATGACTTATAAATTGTTAAAGAAAATCTTAAAACATGGCAAAACACCACATTATCATGACAGTATAATGCCTGCATTATTTATTATCTATGTTTTAAAGTGCTATTTTCACAAATTGTGAAGCTACAATTTGATTTAAATGTTTACCGGGTTACATTTAAAATAGCCAGGATTGCTGGGGAAAACGAGTGGCAGTCACCTGGTTAGAAAAGTCATATGTTTTTTAATCATGTGATAACACACAAAGATACTGCCATTTGTCCAACACTACAACACCAATATTCAAAATGGAGAATTTCTCGGATTTCATTGGTTCCTGGCGTTGAACAAAGTTTATCCCGGCAGTTCTCTGCTGGTATTAGTTTATTTCTATGTTAATTATCAATTATTTAAGGACATACACAATTTTACAGTAACTAAGCACAATTATAACTTTAATTGACCACTCTGTTCTTTCTTAAATTTCCTTAGTTTTGTTAATTGATCTTTTTGGATGTTGTTATCATCATTATTATTGTTGTTGTTGTTGTTTTTCTTATTTCAAGAATTGACATTATCATCATTATCACTACTGTAATCATTTTATGTCATTATTCAGGGTAACGGTAAAGATGAGGTGGTATGCTGTTCCTGGGACGGACAAACGTACATAGTTAATCACGGCAGGGAGGCAGTTAGGTACCAGTTTGATGAAAGTGTGGCTGCATTTACTGCAGGTAAGTTGTCTTTGGGATTAACCTTTAGAATGCTGAGCAATTTTTCTAAAAATAGATTTTTGTGTTATCTTCTTTCAAAAAACTGGATCCACCAGTAATAACCTAGGGCTCTGAAGTGTCTTTCCAAAGGACACTGCCATGAAACCAGAGCTGTTGATGTGGCTTGAACTTGGGACTCGCTAGTTCTAAGATCAACACCTTAACCATCGGGCCATGCAGGACTTCTACTGATGGCTTTTATTATCTTTTTGTTGTGAAAGCTGGTTAGCAGCATGGTTGCCTATCAAACATGTAGTGTAAGGCCTTGATTAAAGAAGCCTGTTACTCTATGATGAAATGGGTAAGACATCAAATGGACCAGTTTTACCTATTCTTCAATGTGGATTAGAGGTAGATCCAAGTTTTGTCTCGTCTAGCCTGGTACTGGTAGATAATCCAGGAGGCAAGAGTTATCGTATAACTTTGTCTGTGATATAAAGGACACATTGTTGACATAACATTTTGAAATGCACTCAAATCTGATAAATGCTCAAAGATTCAGCAGCCAAATAACAAAAACATTATTTTCGTTTTGAAAGTAAGAACATGATATATTTTCAAAATTGAGAAAAGAATACTGCATTTCTTCTTTTGTCACCTCTTGTTTGTCATCCTTGAAAACAGTACAATACAAGTAGAAATTGAATCATATTTCAAAATGTTTTTCACTACTTCAGGTTATTATGCGATCAACACAATTGACAATGTGCCGTGTTTTGTGTACGCCACCTTCAATAAGAAGATATACATTTACTACAACATCAGTTTGCCACAAGTAGAATCAACAAACTTAATAGAAGTGATGGACAAAAAGACAGACACAATCGGGTTATTAGCCAAACAGAACATAAAAGGTATGTAAAAAGGAAAGATGAAAGGTCTGCATATATAGAGAGGGATCAATTGAAGACTAGTAAATATCTCACAAAAGAGAACAGTTTCTTTGATATGACGTCTTCCTAGAATTGAGAATTGACATATATAATGCCTCTTTATGATTATTTTTTATTAAACTCTTTCCCAAACAACAGATTTTCGACTGTCCCAAATTGAAAGGGTTTGCAGACAACATTTCAAAATGTGATGAAATTGAAATATAATCTTCTGATAGAGCAGAAAGCCTTGTGGGAATAGGAGAAATTTCTCTTAGCGAGCAATTTCTCCTTTTCCCACAATGTTTTCCAGAGTCGTCTGCAACAAAGTGGTTAAATGTCGTCATTGTTTTGTAATGGGTTAAACAACTTCTCACCTTTGAAAGTGCTTGGTCACACATGAAAACTAGCTACTGAATACATAATTGATTTCAAATGTTTAATTTTACATCGATTGTAATGGAAGCTTGAAGTTTATTTAAGACATTCTCTATGACTGCTTTCTGGATACTAATCCAGTATTCATGCAAATTTTATGGGCTAGGCCCTGTTTTTTCACCTCCCCATCAGGGATGGACCTTGGGTCAGAGGTGATTGCTCTACTACTGTACTACTGTCACCCATGTCTTGACATCTGTAGTTGCCTACTTGTTGGTGATTACATAGGAACAGGTTTAAGGTATCTGTTTTGCCCCTATTTTTGTCATCTGCTGTTGCTTTTAATTTGGACCAGTCACAAATTCCAATATGGGGTGAATGAATTAATCAGTTCACAATGGAACCATCCAATAAAGTGTTCATACCAGTACTACACAAGGGAAGATATTTTATTTACAAAGATTCCTATCTAACACATGTCCTTTCTCTTCCATTTTAGAACCAACCAATCAACAGTTAAGGGAACTCTATCACTGGTGCTTGTATGGGTGGCAAAACACATGATGGTCATAGCTTAACCCACGTGATATCAAATCTACAGATGTTATATCTACAGATTTCGTACCTACAGATCTCTTATATAGAGATGTCATATGAACAGATGTCACATCTACTGATATCATACCGACAGATGTCTTATATATAGATATCATACCGACAGATGTCTTATATATAGATATCATATCTACAGCTGTCTAATATACAAATATCATATCTACAGGTGTCTTATATATAGATATCATACTGACAGATGTCATATCTAGAGATTTCATACCTACAGATCTCTTGTATAGAGATGTCATATGAACAGATGTCACATCTACCGATATCATACCGACAGATGTCTTATATACAGATATCATACCAACAGATGTCTTATATCTAGATATCATATAAACAGAAGTGTTATATACAGATATCAGACCTACAGATGTAATATCTAGATATCATGTGTACAGATAAATTATATATAGATATTGATTCTACAGATGTCATATCTACAGATGTCTCATACAGATATCATACCTGCAGATGTCTTATATATAGATATCATATATACAGATATCATTCCAACACCATACCCTGCCTCAAAAAATTATCCTCTGCCTGCACAGGGAGAAATACATACTGAGTGACATTTTGTTGATCCCCCATACTTAAACAAATCGAGGGTTCAATGCACGACTATAGTAAGTGTGTCATGTATATGAAGCACTTACTATAGTCTCGCATTGGACCCTCGAAATAGCAATATACTGAGGGTTTAATGAAAGAAAATGGAAAGTATTTCACCAACATGAAGCACTTACACTAAAAACGCATTAAACTCTCTATATTTACTTATATCATTGCACCACAAAAGAAATATGGGATATTTTGTTATTGTCATACCTTTGGTCTGGTAAGTATTATTACCAACTAGGTTATGATGTAGTTATTGGTAATGCCTGATGTTTCATTCTTTGTCATGATGTGGCTTTGCATACGATTCCTATTATGAAATCACAGTGTATACAAATGTATATATGGTTTTTGGTCACCTTAAACACAATAGCGCTCGCCGAAAGGTGAGAGTAGTACTGAAAGAGACAATCTTAAACACATTGCAGATGTTTGTATTGTATCTATCAAGATAGTTTAATTGGCAATTTTTGGCATCAATATGTTATATTTTCCTGCATAAAGATTAAAGAGAAAAGGAATAATTGTCAATAATTTGATTTATTTTAAGTTCATGTAGTTGTATTCTATATTAATGCTTTGTTTAAGACAATTATATGTTCTTAACTTTTATAAATGACTTGATTTAATTCTGCCCCAACCTCAAGATATAGTCTTGTTTAAAATAAATCATCAAAGAGAAACTTTTGAATCATTAACGATAGCTGTTCTTCAGTGCAAATACTGATTTAGGTATGTAATGGCAGCTCTTCTTCAATTTGTTCAGTTGAAGCTCTTTCAATTAAGTGCTGCAAATATACCAACTATTAAAGAATTTGATCTTTATGTTTTTGATGTTTCCTATAAGAGACTACATATATTTTGAAATTTCAATACAAATCTGTTTTTAGTCTTGCTGGTAATCAAAATAATTCAATGTGATGATAGCATTTTTTTTCTGATGGTGCAATTTAACAAAGATATTGCCCAATGCAAAAATACCTCAAGATTTCCTGATCGTGTCAAATGAGTTTAACTAGTCTTGCAACAAGCCTTTGACAACATCATTATGGAAAGTAAGACGCAATTGTGCCCATTTGTTGAGCACTTACTATAGTATTGAATTAAACCCTTCAAACGGTTGTTACTGTTGATGCAGTTTTATGAACTGGAAAATTATCTTTTCCCATCACAAAGCTCTCCCATATACCAAGAGAACACAGAAGGCAGCCAATGCTGCTAAGGTCTTTTGGTCTAGTATGACTGCCAGAGTATTGAACCTGCCGCATTCCATATACAAGTCGGGCACTAAACCCCTATGCCATCACAATGGTTATGATACCATTGTTTCAACAGGTGTTAGGTTTTTGTGTGTGTGGGGGGGTGTGTATGGTGTATCAACCGCATATCAACAATTCTTACGTTATGAGTTAATGTTATGCAACGGCATTCCTGGATCAACCAGTTCTACGCTATGGCTCTGCAGTGACTTGCCAAAGATCACTCCCAAGAAACCAGAAGTGTCTGTAGACTGGAACCCGGAACCCCCAAGTTCTAAGTCTGCCAACCACTGAGCCATACAAGACCCTACATGACTGGTGCTGGTAAATGTTCATAAACATGAAAAAGGCTACTTTATCATACTAGATGCTGATATTGTACAGAATATACACCTCGGATGGTCATGGTGGTAAGAAATGACTTCTGATTCCTTCCTGCATTGGACCAGTCTTAAATTATGTGAAATTTATGTATTGGTATGATTTAGTAGTACAGGACTTGAATAGGAAAGAAATAAGCCTGGATCTAACCTGTTTGCATAAGCATGGAGTCGGTTCCAGCACCATAAGGGTTAAGAACCTCACCTGCAATCAGTCTCTGTATGGTCACTGAATAGAGACTGATTGCAGGTGAGGTTCTTTAATCTATTTTTAGAAAGTTACCCAGCATTCTTAGTGTTAACCCATTACCAAACAATGCCATTTGATCATTTTGTTGGAGACAACTTTGGAAAACATTGTGGAAAAAGGAGTAATTGCTCTAAACGAGCAATTTTCCCTTTTCCCACAATGTTTTCTATTATTTTCCAATTACATCACATTTTTAAGTGACGTCTGCAAACTTTCAATTTGGGCCAGTCAAAATATGGCGTTTGGTAAAGGGTTAAGGCACATACAGATGCCACTTGTCAATGCAATAGGATGCAAGCTGTTAGGATCTTTTACATCTTTTCCTGGCTAAAAGATTTGAATAATGAAAGCATCACCCCAGCTTGATGGATATTCATCAGTCCACACATGTGAATAACATGGGCTGTAGTGCACATCATTACAGCCGATCTACAGTGTCTATGGTATTGGTAAAAATTTAATCCAACAACGAGTATTTTCTTCCCTCTTTAATCACCAGAACAGCTAATCTACAACAACTATGTCAAATATGTGGTATAATAGAACAAATGACAGTTTTTTTCCTGATATAGTAGTAAATGTATATGTCAAAAATAAAAAAAACAAAATTTTATTAACTTTAAATATGTGCCCGCAAATGTATGTAAACAAAGTAGTAAATATTTTATCAACCCCCAAACAAATACACAGAATCAAATGCAAACAGATACACACTTATGCAATACATGCACACAGACACTATTACTTATGCCCACATAAACATGTTCACATACCAAACACTATGCCCTATGCCCTATGCCACATACTAACACAATGATGTTTACACACATACAGAAACAATGATGTTTGCACATAAATACAGACAATGATGTTTGCACATGAATACACATGAATACAGACACTATGATTTATGAACACATATTCAAACACTATGCTGTATGCACAAATATACAAACACTATGCTGTATGCACTCATACAAACACAATGTTGTAAACATACATACAGAAACAATGATGTATGCCAACAAATACAGACATTGATGTTATCGCACATACAAACACTATGATGTATGAACACATACGCAAACACTATGATTTATTAACACATACAAACACTTTGGTTTATGAACACATATGCAAACACTATGATTTATTAACACATACAAACACTATGATGTATGAACACAAATGCAAACACTATGATTTATTAACACATACAAACACTATGATGTATGAACACATACGCAAACACTATGATTTATTAACACATACAAACACTGATGTATGCACACATATACAAACACTATGATGTATGCACATATATATACAAACACTATGATGTATGCACATATACAAACACTATGATGTATGCACACATACAAACACTATGATTTATTAACACATACAAACACTATGATTTATTAACACATACAAACACTATGATGTATGCACATATATATACAAACACTATGATGTATGCACATATATATACAAACACTATGATGTATGCACATATATATATATACACAAACACTATGATTTATGCACACATACAAACACTATGATGTATGCACACACTTATACAAACACTATGATTTATGAACACATAAACAAACACTGATGTACGCACACATACAGACACTATGATGTATACACATATGCAAACACTATGATTTATGCACACATATACACACTATGATTTATGAACACATATACAAACACTATGATTTATGCACACATATACACACTATGATTTTTGAACACATATACACCATGATTTATGAACACATATACAAACACTTTGATTTATGAACACACATACAAACACTATGATTTATGAACACATACATACACATATACAGACATTGATGTATACACACATACAGACACTGATGTATACACAAACACTATGATGTCTGCACACATTAAGACACCATAATGTATGCTCAGATGTACAGAACTTTAACCCTTAAAATGCTTGGATATTTTCTAAAAGTAGATTTATGTGTTGTCTGCTTTCCAAAACCTTATATCTGCCTTATTTTGTTGAGGAAAGATACTCAGGGTAGCAAACAGTTTAGATCACAGGCCAGCCGCATATTTAATTGTTTGCCAGTTTGCATAAGCATGAAGTCGGGTTAATGTATGCACACATATGTATCTGAGCACACACATATAAATACATATCCACCTGTATATTTAGTCCCATCCCACAACCTCTTGAGCAAACATCTGCAATCATCCAAATTATACCACACTTTGCAGGGTTTGCCTTAGATTGGCTTTAAAATAATTGTATATAAAGAAGAAATTACATGTTTGAGCAAGTTTTGCTTTATCCCACAATATTTTCCATCCAGTGATATCTTTCATTGTTTTCAACTATCAAAATTGTCATCTTCAAATTAAATAAAAGACAAATCAAAGCAATAAATATATGAGCACATTTCTTTGTAAATCATTAGCACTTAGTGTTAAATATACACATGTATATATATATTTTTTCCAAATGTAAATTTGATGCTATTTTCCAACCATTCATCAGCAAGGTTGAGGAAACGGTTCAGTAGTAAACAGCGTCATCGTTATAAAAAAGTAATCATTTCATATTCAAATAGGCCAAAAGCATGTTGAAATAGAGGATTTACATACGTCTTCAAATTGACGCCCTTTATTGAATTACACTATCGTTTCATGAAAGAACATTGGTACCCGAATTAAGCCAAACGTGATGAGTGTTAATTTGATTTTGCACAATAAAAGAAAAATTGGGTCCATTGGCAGAATAGGAAATAGATCACTGTTTTTCAATGTACGTGATACACAAATGATTTGCTTCCCTTGAAAATGGAACATACTTGATTGATATTAAACAGTTACTGGTCACCATGGTACCATTTGACTAAACATTTTATACTAAAGATTCACTTAAGTTCAAAACAACATATTCTCTCATTTCAATAATGCGCCCAGCAATATTGCAAAGTAACACATCATTGGAATCGTCTCTACGAGCAATAATGTGTTTTGATTTAGGATACAGGTACTACCCATGTTTATCAGCT
The DNA here is from genome assembly GCA_947846245.1 of Cerastoderma edule. Taxonomy (NCBI): domain Eukaryota; kingdom Metazoa; phylum Mollusca; class Bivalvia; order Cardiida; family Cardiidae; genus Cerastoderma; species Cerastoderma edule. Next base: position 20,112,401 of record OX401416.1, read on the forward strand.
GTTTAGTAAAGTGGTACCCATGTGAATAAAAACAAACACAAGCACATGTTGTTCCTACACCGAAAGGTAGACTTGAAGAGCGAAAGCAAGCAAACCCCCATGTTAGTTGAAATCAGTAGCAGACAAGAATGAGCATCCAGTTCTGTAATTATTCAATTGTTTGAGCTAAACATTCTGCTGTCAGTATGGTTACCCATTCATTTGAGCAATTAGTTCTTCTGTAAATAGGGTCATTCAATTGTTATACAGCACATATATTTGAATTAAAACATGTACATTTGAAAGCATGAATTTAACCCTAAAAGTGCTGGAACCTATTTCATGACTATGCAAACACATAAGATCCAGGCCAGCCGCCAATTAAATTGGCGGCTGACCCATCATCCAACCTGTTTGCTACTTTAGTATCTTTACTCATCAAACTTAAGCAGATATTTAATGTTTTTGAAAGCAGACAATACAAAAATCTTTTTTAAAAAATTACCCAGCATTCTTAGGGTTAAGTTTAATATATAGTGTAAGGACACATACATAAGACTTCCTGCATCCAATACAGCATGAAATATGGCAATACAGCAAAGTTAACATTTCTCATCACCAGCAATGAGAACATAGGTCAGATATCAGAACGATAGAAAGTCAATTGTGTCTGATCACTGACTGCACAATTGTTTAGGACAGACTTTTGACATTAGGACAACATTTAGCAGTAAAGATGCCCTGGTAAGCCCTTATAGTGATGGAACCAACTTAATGCTTATGCCAACAGATTAGATCCAGGCCAGCCCCCCAAGTAAATTGGCGGCTGGCCAGTCATCTAATCTTTTTTGCTCTATGAGTATCTTTCCTCAACAAAATGATGCAGATATTTAAGATTTTGGAAAGCAGATGACACAAAAGTCTATTTTTAGAAAATTATCCAGCATTCTAAGGGTTAATTCACTGAAGGAAACATGATGCTTTGACTTCAAAATACAAAAACTAGTCACTGGGATTCCAATTGTCTCCTCTTCAACAGTAGGGATTTGTAACAACTATGTAAGACCTTAAACTTAAAATAAACATCTAACCCTTTACCAAATGCAAGTTTTTCCGACTGTCCCAAATTGAAAGAGTTTGCCAACGACATTTAAAAATGTGATGAAATTGAAAAATAATTTTCTGATAGGGCAGAAAACATTGTGGGAAAAGGAGAAATTGCTCGCTAAGAGCAATTTCTCCTTTTCCCATAATGGTTTCCAGAGTCATCTGCTACAAAGTGGTCAAATGACGTTATTGTTTGGTAATGGGTTAAACATCTGTATAATGTTCTCATAAACTTTATAATAAACTTTTATAAACATTATATAACAATTCATAAATTTATATATATTTAATCGATTATACCACAAAGACATGGTCTTGCTTACTGATTGATTAATTGACCAAATCTGACTATACCACATCAACATCATTTTAGTAAGTTGCCATCTGGCAAAAAATAACCATTTTCTCCACAATCATCTTCTTTGATGCATACTAATCAGAACCACTGGAACAAGAGAACAAAATGCTCAAACAGATTCTTACTCAATACCAAAAAGAAAAACTTGTTTTTATATTGTATTGGTGCAGTAGTCAGAGTCCAGCGTAATGTTTTATTAAACATTTTAGGCAACGAAATATCGTCAGTTCAAACCAACATCCCTTCTTGTTTCTCTTTTAAGAATAGCAATATTGTAAATTAGCACAACATTGGAGTCCTCCTCTAAGACACCTCCGATGACTTATCATTTTACAACATTGTACTCATGTTTAAGGTAATATCCATGCTTATAAGTTTTGACTTACGTAAATATTTTCATTAACCCTTATAGTGCTGGAACAGGCTTCATGCTTATGCAAACAGGTTGAATCAAAGCCAGGCGCCAAGTAAATTGGCAGCTGGCCTGTGATCTAAACTGTTTACTACTCCGAGTATCTTTCCTCATCAAAATTACACAGAAGATCTTTGAAAACAGACGACACAAAAATGTATTTTTATAAAATTACCCAGCATCCTAAGGGTTAAGTTGTTTAATTACAGTCAAACTTGTGTTAAGAGGCCAGCCTGTGGGACAGAGTAAATTGGCTGTTTAAGACAGGTTGGCTGCTTAACACAAATTGATGTACACTATAAATCTAACAATGGGACTTTCTGTAGTGGTTGTTTAAGGCAGGATGGCTGCTTAAAAGGGTGGCTGCTTAACACAAGTTAGACTGTAAATGTTACCCAGAACTTGAAATCACATGGGCCTCTCCACATGGGTTCAAATCCCGGCAGTGGTATTTGAATTTACATGAGAGGAAGTCTCCCAACTGACATACAAAATGCCAATGAATCTACCCGGCTTGACCAGCCTGTATAGGCCATTACAACTGGGTTCTTCCTGAATTAATGTTGATGCTAGGTATAACCAATCTAAATAACATATAAAAATAGCATGTGTCATATGCATGTATTGCTAACTCTTTACCTACTCATTCCCCTATATGGCCAATACAATTAACAACTTCCATATAGCAATTGTGAGCGTTCCAAATTAAAAACAACAGCCCACAACAAAATAGAAATAAATAAATTTCATTTATGAAATTAGGTAGAAACCATTGCAACAAAAAGATAAATTTTCAAAAATAATAATTCATCCTTTTGTTAGGGCTTGTTTCTATAGACAGACACCTGTAGTTATTCTGGGGTCAGTACTATTACGATTATTACATACATGTAGCAATGACCCTGGACTAACTATAGACCCCTGTGGGTTCAAACACACAAAAAAAAGTATAGCATTTAAAGTGACACAAAAATGAGGTGCCGAATGAGCAATTATTCTTTACATCATACAATGTAATTATACATTTCTAATACCGCCACGTGAGATTTCAGGACTACTCCAATTCGAAATAATCAGCAGACGGATACTTCAATACAAAAATAACATCTTATTCATATTATCTGGTAACAATTAACAACCATCACAACAGACTCTTATATAAAATAGGTAGAATCCACCGTCATAAAAGACTCTTATATTATTAGGTAGAATTCACTGTCATAAAAGACTTATATCATTAGGTAGAATTCACCGTCATAAATGACTCTTATATCATTAGGTAGAATTCACTGTCATAAAAGACTCTTATATTATTAGGTAGAATTCACTGTCATAAAAGACTCTTATATCATTAGGTAGAATTCACCGTCATAAAAGACTCTTATATTATTAGGTAGAATTCACTGTCATAAATGACTCTTATATCATTAGGTAGAATTCACCGTCATAAAAGACTCTTATATTATTAGGTAGAATTCACTGTCATAAATGACTCTTATATTATTAGGTAGAATTCACCATCATAAATGACTCTTATATTATTAGGTAGAATTCACTGTCATAAATGACTCTTATATCATTAGGTAGAATTCACCGTCATAAAAGACTCTAATATTATTAGGTAGAATTCACCGTCATAAAAGACTCTTATATTATTAGGTAGAATTCACCGTCATAAATGACTCTTATATTATTAGGTAGAATTCACTGTCATAAAAGACTCTTATATCATTAGGTAGAATTCACCATCATAAATGACTCTTATATCATTAGGTAGAATTTGCCATCATAAATGACTCTTATATCATTAGGTAGAATCCACCGTCATAAAAGACTCTTCTATTTATTATTAGATAGAAACCATCGTCACAACAAACCCTTATATCATTTGATAGAATCCACCATCACAACAACCGGTTTTATTATTTGACAGAAACTATCGTCAAAACAACACAACAGACTAACAAGATAATTTAGACAAAAAGAAACAAAAACATACACATAGAATTGCAGACAGAATAATATGGTACAATTTAGACTTATGGACCTATCTGTGATATTCACTAGGATCTCGTTTGCATTTCTTGCAATCAAGTCTACTTAATCATTGCAAAGAACCAGCTTTAAAACTTCAATCTTAAAGCTGCTTGTTCACCTCAGTAAGAATTCTTTCTTTAACCCTTTACCAAACACCAAACTTTTGTCTGTCCCAAATTGAAAGAGTTTGCAGACGACATTTCAAAATGTGATGAAATTGAAGAACAATCTTCTGGTAGGGAAGAAAGCATTGTGGAAAATGATAAACTGTTTTCCTGAGTTGTCTGCAACAAAGTGGTCAAATGTCATTATTGTTTGGTAATGGGTTAAAACTGTATAGCAGATGAATTGTTGTATGAGACAGACATACTACAGGATATACATTAGAAGAATTACTTTGTATTTAAGAAAATATTGCCTGTGTACAATGAATAATTATGTATTTAGATCCAAAAGTATTGAAATGTTTGTGAAATTCATTGTATACCTTCTGTACATACTGAAATGCATTGATTCATTCTGAGCAATTTTGCACTCAATAGCTATTTTTCATTAAGTATTATCAATACAAAAACTGTCTTGCCTAAATGAAATTAAATTGTGACTTTTGAATTGTCTCATGTGCGGACAAGAACCCTTAAGGTAGAATCCCAATAATCCGCCATTTTTAAACTCATTCTTTGGTCTAATTTCTTAGAATGTTGCCAGTGTATACAATAGTCGGTGCCAAAACTATTCAATCTTAAGTGAAAAGTTCTGACCCAGTCCAATGTATACCAAAACACCAAATTAATACGACGAAAGAATGAGTTTCAAAATCATAGATGATGGGGATTCTAACCTTAATTTAAAAATTCCTGGACGTCATACAATATAAATTTATATGTAAAATGTTGAATTGGCGTATAGTATTCAAGTATGCTCCTCACAAATATTCATAAAAGTAAAGTCGTCCAAATCGCTTTTTTATGTAGATAATGACGGAAAACCCCACACGCATCACTCACTAGATTATACATCCACTATATGTTAATTAGTTACCCATATATCCTGTCGTTCTTTCTGTGTAAGTTCTACATTGCCAACCGTATCTTATTGCAGGTAGTTCGATGTAAACGCTTCATTGCAAGAGCGTGGATGGTTCTTTTCAGTGTGTATTCTGAGTATCATGTGACCGGTTATCAATAGTTTGACATTTATGCGCACTTTACCTAGATTCTCTCCCTTTGTCACCGAATTCGAATACAATGAAAAACATCCAAATTTAGCTAATATTAAATTGGTTTCTCTGCTGAAATATGTAATAAATGTGTATACTTTTACATTCGTAATTTCGGAAAAAAATAATCATTTGACGTCCAGACACTCTAATCATTTCCTAGGTCAAATAAGGTCCATATATCTGCAAAAATTAACGTAAAAAACCTATGTTTTTACTGATTATTTTTTCATGGCATTTAATGCCATCTCAACAATTTGTCAGTTATGTTACTATTTTCCTTAATCAACCAGTACTAGGCTAGGGCTCTGAAGTGACTTGCCAAAGTATGTTTTTTATGCCCATGATTTATGATAATAACAGGGAAAAAAGAGCGTAATTTTCAAATCAATTCTTTTATATTTTTTAACATAAAAACTGCTGATGGTGACAAATTGCCAACTACATAAGCTTAATTATTCTCTAAATGACTAACCTAAATTATCAAATGGACAATTCAACATCTCCGAATGGCACATATTTTACAACATGTATAAAGTGAATAATAATCTGGATTTCAATCTTAATCATGAGCAAAAACTCACCGGAATCCGATACCTCAAAAGATTCCAATTCAGTCAAGAACTACATATACATTGTACTTGCCTAACACTTTTACAGGTTCACTATGGCACAGACATTTACAATACAATACAAGCATGAAATCATAGTTCATAATTCGATAGCTTCAATGCAATTGTTTAACCATTATAGTGCTGGATCTGACTTCATGCTACTTCATGACACAAAAATCTATTTTAGAAAATTACCCAGCATTCTAAGGGTTAACTACCCACAAGCAATAATTTAGGACAAACATGGAAATATATAAGATCAGCTTATTATACATATGAAATTTGTATAAAAGTATGTACAAGAGGGAGAATATTCATATCACATGAATACCCATGGCTAGGACCCCTTTTTATGCATGTTGAATAAAAGCTATTACAGGGAAATAAGAACAGGGAATGTTACCTTATGTTTGTATTGCCAATTTTGAAATTGACATACATGTATGTCAATTTCCAAATTGACACTACAAACATAAGGTAACTTCAGTACCAGAGCAAAGGTCCCAATACTCATCTATCGAGGGTTCAATGCAAGACTATAGTAAGTGCTTCACAAACATGAAGCACTTACTATAGTCTTGCACTGAACCCTCTGTATTCATTTGTTGATGAAACAAACAAAACATAAATATAGCGATTCAATTTTCCAGGGAATTTGCAAATGAACTGTTATCTACTCATATGGAATTTGTCAGTGATTAAGTTAATCCAATGAAAGAAATGGTAACAAGAGGTATACATAATAGTGTGTATTTGACCATTCACTAATGATGGTGAGAAATAAAGGTTAGTGAAATACATATAGGTATAATTTGTTTCTGAAATATGAGGATGCACACAAAACGTAAACCAAGATTTTTTAAGAACAGAAAGTGGTAAAACTTGTGTTTATTCAATAGCAGAGTTATTGCACTTGGTCAGTGACCTTGCATTATGATCCTTAGTCCATGTGCTAAGTTTCAATCCACTCCCTACATAGTAGTTTTGTGAGAACAGACATGCAAGCAAAACTTAAACCAATACCTTTTAAGCTCAAAAAAGGACAAAAATTACTCAAAATCAAAACCAGAGTTTAGAGATTTTGTAAGTGACCTAAGATTATGGTCCCAAACACAAATGTGATGTTTAGTCTGATCACTGTTGTAGTTGTTACGATAGAAACATGCATGTAAAAAACTAAACAAAGATTTCCTGTGTTCAAAAGGGGTATCATTTAATTAAATTCAAAACAAGAGTAATAGAACTTAGGCAGGAATCTAAAATAATGTCATTGAACACATGTGTGAAGAATAGAACTATTCCATAGAGTAGTTGTTTTCTTAATACAAAAGGGGGCATTATTTGCTTCTCCAAGATTTGAAGAACTTGGTCAGGGACCTTACATAATGACACTGAACACTTGTGTAAAGTATCAACCCATTCTATACAGTAGTTCATGTGATACAAACTTGCATGTGAAAACTTAACCAAGGTGTGATGCTGACTTCGTGTTTGGTTGAGTAGTAAAGCTCTCCTTATTCTTCAAAAAGTCAAGCTAAAAATGACTTTTTCTACAATACAAGGTAAATTGTGTAGTATATTCATGTCCCTTAATATGTTTACTTTTTCAGAGATGTTTCTTTCCAATGTACATGTATATATATTTTTAACTAACCAATTTCCCCTTATATGAGTTTGAACTAACATCACTTATTTTGCACCCTAAAGATGTTAAAAATTATGTGATCTTTAACAAGATTACTAGACTTGTTAACCCTTTACCAAACACAAACGACATTTGACCACTTTGTAGCAGATGACTCTGGAAAACATTGTGGGAAAAGGGGAAATTGCTCGTAAAGAGCAATTTCTCCTCTTCCAACAATAGTTTCTGCCCTATCAGAAGATTATTTTTCAATTTCATCACATTTTGAAATGTCGGTTGCAAACTCTTTCAATTTTGGACAGTCGAAAATTTGGCATTTGGCAAAGGGCTAAAGATAGTTGATCTATTGTTTGTTTACAAGGAAGTTATCAAGGGATAAATGCATTACAATAGTAAGTCTGTAACAAAAGTGAAGGACATACAATAGTCTTTCACTAAACCCTCAATTTGCAAAAAATAATTTTAAAATAAATTTTTGTGTCTTCTGCTTTCCAAAAGCTTAAATATCTGCTTAATTGATGAGGAAAGATGTTTAGAGGAGCAAACAGGCTAGATCACAGGCCAGCCCCCAAATAACCTGTTTGCATAAGCATGAGGTTGGTTACAGCACTATACCGTTTAACACATGTCACAATCATATGAGATCACAAAGATTACCATAAGACTTGTTGAAGAACTTCCGTTTTGGTCTCATATAACAGACATTACACACACTGTGGCTTATGTTTCATCTTTGTAGGCAGAGGTGGCTCATATAACAGACATTACACACACTGTGGCTTATGTTTCATCTTTGTAGGCAGAGGGGCAATGACGGTTTTCTGTAACCGATTGATTTCCTCCAAAAGGGGGAGCAATTGAAACAGCTTTGTTATAATCTGTGAGTAGTTGCTCGGATGATTTAGTTTAATGAGGTACACAAATACGTCCATCAAGTGAGAATGTGATTGTCTAACGATCTGGGTGTCCTCAATCTCAGCCGAATCTGAAGCAGATAAGAGTCAGTATGGTGAATCAAATAAATCAATATATACTAAGCAGTGGGTGATGTTGTTCTATGTGGTTTACAGGAACTTACTAGGGGACTTGTGCTCTTGGAGTAATAACTGCAACTATTTGATAAGCACAATTTGTTTGTATGATGTTTAATGCTGTATCAGCAATTTTTCAGTCCTGTAACTCAGCTGTAATGGCTCTCCTGGATCCACCAGTACAAGGCTACAAACCTTTGAAGTGACTTGCTGAAGTTCTCTCCCACAAAATCAGAGGTGTCAGTGGGGCTCAAACCTAGGACCCCCAAGTTCTAAGTCTGCCACCTTGATCAATGAGCCAAGCAGGACCCCTTGATATGCTCAAGTATTGTCACTGGACCAAATGCCATTTTCAATTTCTTGATTTTCTTAGTTGCTGAAATCCTGTGCTTTCCTTAAATAGTGTAAAGTGAGCTGACATCTCTGACAGACCTTCTATGAGAAAGCCAGTTTATAAATAGAAACACAAGTTTTCTTTTGCACACCTTGCTAGCATCAAGTGACAAAAGCATTCTGAAGACCCACATGACAATGGTATCTTATAAATGTTTTTGGAAAACTGTCATTAATCTAGTCTTATGTTACTTAGGCATGGGTGAAAGTTGAAGAATTTCACAAATCTGAAATCTGTTGTTCATTATCCTGAAAAGGCATGTTTGTTATAGCGTTATATAGGGACAAAAAGTCAGTAAAAGACAAATTATTTTAAAAAGTTCAAGTCCAAATGTAAGAGATAGTCCTTTTAACACTATGTTGACAATTCTTTTTAGTCTTATTACAGCTTTCATGGGGATTCACCATTCTAGGCTAGGGCTCTGAAGTGTTATACCAAAGGACACACCCTAAAAGCAAGGAAAGCTCGAACCGAGAACTCCCATGTATCAAGTCCACCATCTTAACCCTTAACCAAACGCCAAATTTTCGACTGTCCCAAATTGAAAGAGTTTGCAGACGACATTTCAAAATGAGATGAAATTGAAAATTAATCTTCTGACAGGGTAGAAAACATTGTGAGAAAATGGGAAATGGCTTGTTAAGAACCATTTCTCATTTTCCCACAATGTTTTCCAGAGTCGTCTGCAACAAACTGGTCAAATGTTGTTATTGTTTGGTAATGGGTTAACCATCAGGCCAAGCAAAACACATAGATTGATGTGCTTTCAGACCAGTCCTGTTAGCCCAGTCAGTAAAGCATTTGAAATGTAATTTCAGGTCAAGTCCTCAGGATACGACCTCTCGTGAAAACACAGTGATTTGAATCCATGCAGAGATGGGGGTCATGAATTGTGGTTTCAAGTTTTGTACTCTTACCATAAAAGCGCAAGATGATGATGGCTCTTTGTAGCCATAAGATCTAAGGATTCAATAAAGCAGGAAATACAAAATTATAGCCGACTGATATTTTTTTCCATCTCCCCCTGTCATTATCAAGCCAATCAACCCTAGGGCTAATTGTAATTGGCTTGTAATTTGAAACTATAGATGACATCAAAAGTTAAACAATATTTTGTAGAAACCATTTCATGATTTTGTAATAGCAGTTTAATAACTGGCCTGGATCTAACCTGTTTGCATATGCATGAAGTTGGTTCCAGCACTATAAGGGTTAATGTATGCACACATATGTATCTGAGCATACACATATAAATACACTTATAAATAAATGGATGCCCATGTACAAGATACTCAGAGTAGCAAACAGGTTAGATCACAGGCCAGCCGCCAATTGAATTGGCGGCTGGCCTTGATCTAACCTGTTTGCATAAACATGAGGTAGGTTCCAGCACTATAAGGGTTAATAAGTAGAAAAAAAGTGGATAAACATACTTATTTTCGTGAGCTGTATTCCACATAGTGTAGTTATCTCAAGGTCTGTCAGACGTAAAGCGTTGAATTGATCTGAAAAGTTGAGCATCTCGTCCACAATTTCGTCATTCAGAATTTTTCTCATAGCTTCGATGGAATAGAGTTCTCCCGTGGATAAAATAATGTTGCTTTTACCATCGGTGAAATATTCAGCAAATGTGAGCTGAAATAGAGATTTCCATACTAAGAACATTTTCTCATTTTGGTTCAACATCCAATACTACCCAATTGCTTGTTGTTGTTGTTGTTGCTGTTGTTGACGTTTTTGTTTTGTTTTTCATAATTTGTCAGCTGAAGCTTTCAACCTTTCAATTGAATCCACTCTATCTAAAAAGGACAGGCTGGAATTCACACTATTTACCGAGAAAGCACCTGCCCTTGTTTATTGTAAAGCAACCTATCATTCATGCACTGACCTACCAACAAACTCTTCCTACTGTTCGTCTGACTTTGAGTTACAATACATGGGTTTGATGATGAACTTACTGAAACTTTAACCCTTATAGTGCTCGAACCAACTTCATGCTTATGCAAACAGGTTAGATCAAGGCCAGCCGCCAAGTAAATTGGCAGCTGACCTGTGATCTAAACTGTTTGCTACTCTGGAAATCTTTTCTCAACCAAATTAAGCAGATATTTAAGGTTTTGGAAAGCCATCAACACAAAAATCTATTTTTAGAAAATTACCCAGCATGCTAAGGGTTGAAGAGGATAACGATGCATACCTAAAATGTAAGATCAAGGCCTTACGCTTTGAGACAAGACAATTTTAAAAGGTTTCTTTAGTATTAAAGGCATACTTGCACTCACTTACACTTAAATTATGAAAGTTCTAGAATAATTGAAACGAGACTCGAAAGTACTTTAAATTCCCTTTTACAGAGGATTTGAGACTGTAACACCTTTACATGATGCTTTTCAAAAGAGTGAATACTATAAGGTTTGTTTACAATGAGCGATAAAACAAGGTCAACAGAGAAACATTGGGAACCAATAAAACTCAATTTTGAATGTTAATGTTGTTGATATTGGATAAATGACAGTATTTCTATGTGTTTCGTGTGATTTTTCTAACCAGGTGATCCCCACTCGTTAATCCGACCGCTCCATTGCTATTTACTTGGATGTAAACAATGAGATTAAATTGGTGGGCACCAAATTTATGAAAATAGCACTATGAGAAAAAGATCATGAATAGTGTAGGCGGTATATTGTTACAATCCTGTGGTTTTTCACTATGTTTCAACATATTGTATCATAATTTATAACTAATATAACCCAGTTTTGCAGTTTTTCTGAGTGCTAGTATGCTTTTAAAGTCTTCGAGTCTATGTAGTGTTTGTTTATATGGGGTTTAAAGCCATGTGAACACTTTTTCAGATATGTAATGGCTTTTCTGGGTTCAGCAAAACAAGGGTAGTGGTTTTAAATAGCCTTCCAAAGGATATTCCCATGATTTGTTTGTTTGTATGGTGTTTAACCCCATATCAACAATTTTCAATTATGTAACGGCTTTCCTTGATCCAACTGTACTAGTCTAGGGCTCTGAAGTGACTCCTCAAAGGTATAGGTTGCATGACCAGGACTCCCAAGTTCTAATGAATGAATTAATGGTGTTTTAAGGGGCATTGGCAGCTAAGGTAATGTAAAGCAATATGCTGATGTTGATTTAAGTGCCACCTTAACCCTTTACCAAACAATAACCACATTTGACCAGTTTGCAGCAGACGACTTAAAAACATTGTGGGAAAAGGAGAAATTACTCTTAACCAGCAATTATTCACTTTTCTTACAGTTCTGCCTTATCAGAAGATTATTTTTCAATTTTAGCACATTTTAAAATGTCATCATCAAACTCTTTCAATCTTAGACAGTCGAAAATGTGGCATTTGGTAAAGGGTTAACCACTGAGCCACGCATGACCCCTGACACTCCAATGAATCCTGAGGTACCAGTAGGACTTGAACCCAAGAAACACTAGTTCTTAGGCAATCTCCTTAACCACTGGGCCACACATGATACCACACTTCATTTGTGTCCACTGAGGTTTGAACTATGATTTAATAATATGATCAGTTATTGAAGAGCACCTCTAAATGATGTTACAAACTCATTAAAAAAGCCCTCTGCAAAGAATTTATTTATCTGTTCTCGACACTGCACACGAATCAACACTTGGAGCAAAAACATTTCACTAATCTTTTTAGCTGCCTGTCCAAGAACAAATTCCTGTTTGGTTAATAACTCATATCACCTAACGCCATGCTTTTGCTTCTTACAGCAGATGACCTTCAAAAAGAATTGCGACAAAAGGAGAAATTGCTTGTGACAAGCAATTTCTCCTTTTGCCATTACACTTTTTCAATCTATTCACATATCACAACACTAGAACTAAAAGATTTCCAGATGTTTACAAAGCTTTTCTTTTCGTCTGCTTCATGTTAAAAAAATGTTGTCTACAGGTGGTAAAGAGATAACCAGTTAGGAATTTAAGGTGAAATGATAGTTTCAAGAATATGTTGTAGACAGGCAGACAGACTGATTGTCTGAAAGGTGACAGATTAACATCTCATGCAGAACCACTCCAAAAGCTTACCTTGAACACAAAAACCAGTGAGCTTATAGAGCAAGTACAAGTTAGGACCAAGTGATTACAGTCCAACTTGTGTTAAGCAATCATCCTTTGAAGCAGCCAACCTGCCTTAAACAACCACTACAGAAAGTCCAATCGTTCGATTTATAGTGTATATCAATTTGCGTTAAGCAGCCAACCTGTCTTAAATAGCCAATTGTCTAAGTTCCATAGTCTGGCCTCTTCACACAAGTTTGACTGTATATTGACAACACCTCAAAAAATTGATAAAAAGTTCAAGCATGAAGCACGAAAAAAAAGAAAGAAAAGAAAAGAAAAAAGGAGAAAAGACACTTACCATCCATATATCATAGAAGGCACTTTTCAAAAGTTTGCTTCTATCGTCTTTACTTATTTTAGTGAATCCAGGCACATGTTCACAGAAACCTGCAAGAATAAAGTTTAACCCTTAGAATGCTGGGTAATTTTCTTAAAATAGATTTTTGTGTCGTCTACTTTCCAACCCTTGGTATATACTTAATTTTGTTGAGGTAATTAAGACACTCAGTGTAGCAAACGGGTTAGATCACAGGCCAGCCGCCAATTTACTTGGCGGTTGGCCTGGATCTAACCTGTTTGCATAAGCATGAATTCTGTTCCAGCACAATTAGGGACAAGGTCCTTTATGACATCTTCTACAGGGAACTTCATGGCATCTAAACCTGATACACGCACTTTCATGAGGAATGATTTGGCTTGTCAAAATTGAATGCAACAGCAAATGGCTTCTGTATCATGAAAAAAACACAGGGATAATTTCCTTGAATTGGGAACTGGAACAGGCATGTTGTATTTGGGAAGAATTGACACTGAAATTGCTAATTTGGAAAGCAAAAAGCTGGTGTGTCTTTGATTTTAAAGAAATTTCCTGTTGGGAAAGTGCCTTTAATAGTCTTAACAAACACTTAACTTATTCGCTTAACAAAGGAATGCTTTTTTTAAATTCATAGGGGTCTTTATTTAACCTGGTGTCAGTACAAAGTAACATAACAGTGTTATAATATTACATACCGGTAGTGTAGACCCAAGGATAACTTTAGGCCCCTGTGACAAAAATCTAATCTACTGATTCTCTAAAAACTCCCAAAATACATTCACTAAACAAAGGAATGCTTGCTAAAGTTTGATTGATACTCTAGAAACTCTACAAACACCTACTCATCCTTTCCCAAATGCAAAACCCAAAACTGTCCCGCATTGAAAAAAGTTTGTAGACGACGTTTCAAAATGTGATGAAATTGGAAAGTAATCTTCTGAATCTGATAGGGCAGAAAACATTGTGGGAAAAGATGAAATTTCTCATTAAGAGAAATTTCTCCTTTTCCACAATGTTTTCAAGAGGTGTCTGCAACAACTGGTCAAATGTCATTATTGTTTGGTAATGGGTTAACAAAGGAATGCTTACTATAATATGATTTTGGCGATAATCTGAAACTCACCAAATACTCTCTCATTTAACAAAGGAATGCTTACTATAATAAGATTTTGGCGATAATCTAAAAACTCACCGAATACTCTCTCATTTAACAAAGGAATGCTTACTATAATATGTTTTTGGCGATAATCTAAAAACTCACCAAATACTCTCTCATTTAACAAAGGAATGCTTACTATAATATGATTTTGGCGATAATCTAAAAACTCACCGAATACTCTCTCATTTAACAAAGGAATGCTTACTATAATATGATTTTGGCTATAATCTAAAAACTCACCGAATACTCTCTCATTTAACAAAGGAATGCTTACTATAATATGATTTTGGCGATAATCTAAAAACTCACCAAATACTCTCTAATTTAACAAAGGAATGCTTACTATAATATGATTTTGGCGATAATCTAAAAACTCACCGAATACTCTCTCATTTAACAAAGGAATGTTTACTATAATATGATTTTGGCTATAATCTAAAAACTCACCGAATACTCTCTCATTTAACAAAGGAATGCTTACTATAATATGATTTTGGCGATAATCCAAAAACTCACCAAATACTCTCTCATTTAACAAAGGAATGCTTACTATAATATGATTTTGGCGATAATCTAAAAACTCACCAAATACTCTCTCATTTAACAAAGGAATGCTTACTATAATAAGATTTTAGCGATAATCTTAAAACTCACCAAATACCCTCTCATTTAACAAAGGAATGCTTACTATAATATGTTTTTGGCGATAATCTAAAAACTCACCAAATACTCTCTCATTTAACAAAGGAATGCTTACTATAATATGTTTTTGGCGATAACATAAAAACTCACCGAATACTCTCTCATTTAACAAAGGAATGCTTACTATAATAAGATTTTGGCGATAATCTAAAATCTCACCAAATACTCTCTCATTTAACAAAGGAATGCTTACTATAATATGTTTTTGGCGATAACATAAAAACTCACCAAATACTCTCTCATTTAACAAAGGAATGCTTACTATAATACGATTTTTGTGATAATCTAAAAACTCACCGAATACTCTCTCATTTAACAAAGGAATGCTTACTATAATATGATTTTGGCTATAATCTAAAAACTCACCGAATACTCTCTCATTTAACAAAGGAATGCTTACTATAATATGATTTTGGCGATAATCCAAAAACTCACCAAATACTCTCTCATTTAACAAAGGAATGCTTACTATAATATGATTTTGGCGATAATCTAAAAACTCACCAAATACTCTCTCATTTAACAAAGGAATGCTTACTATAATAAGATTTTAGCGATAATCTTAAAACTCACCAAATACCCTCTCATTTAACAAAGGAATGCTTACTATAATATGATTTTGGCTATAATCTAAAAACTCACCGAATACTCTCTCATTTAACAAAGGAATGCTTACTATAATATGATTTTGGCGATAATCTGAAAACTCACCAAATACTCTCTCATTTAACAAAGGAATGCTTACTATAATATGTTTTTGGCGATAATCTAAAAACTCACCGAATACCCTCTCATTTAACAAAGGAATGCTTACTATAATATGTTTTTGGCGATAATCTAAAAACTCACCAAATACTCTCTCATTTAACAAAGGAATGCTTACTATAATAAGATTTTGGCGATAATCTAAAAACTCACCAAATACTCTCTAATTTAACAAAGGAATGCTTACTATAATATGATTTTGGCGATAATCTAAAAACTCACCGAATACTCTCTCATTTAACAAAGGAATGCTTACTATAATATGTTTTTGGCGATAACATAAAAACTCACCGAATACTCTCTCATTTAACAAAGGAATGCTTACTATAATAAGATTTTGGCGATAATCTAAAAACTCACCAAATACTCTCTCATTTAACAAAGGAATGCTTACTATAATATGTTTTTGGCGATAATCTAAAAACTCACCAAATACTCTCTCATTTAACAAAGGAATGCTTACTATAATAAGATTTTGGCGATAATCTAAAATCTCACCAAATACTCTCTCATTTAACAAAGGAATGCTTACTATAATATGATTTTGGCGATAACATAAAAACTCACCGAATACTCTCTCATTTAACAAAGGAATGCTTACTATAATACGATTTTTGTGATAATCTAAAAACTCACCGAATACTCTCTCATTTAACAAAGGAATGCTTACTATAATATGATTTTGGCTATAATCTAAAAACTCACCGAATACTCTCTCATTTAACAAAGGAATGCTTACTATAATATGATTTTGGCGATAATCCAAAAATTCACCAAATACTCTCTCATTTAACAAAGGAATGCTTACTATAATATGATTTTGGCGATAATCTAAAAACTCACCAAATACTCTCTCATTTAACAAAGGAATGCTTACTATAATAAGATTTTAGCGATAATCTTAAAACTCACCAAATACTCTCTCATTTAACAAAGGAATGCTTACTATAACATGTTTTTGGCGATAATCTAAAAACTCACCGAATACCCTCTCATTTAACAAAGGAATGCTTACTATAATATGTTTTTGGCGATAATCTAAAAACTCACCAAATACTCTCTCATTTAACAAAGGAATGCTTACTATAATAAGATTTTGGCGATAATCTAAAAACTCACCAAATACTCTCTAATTTAACAAAGGAATGCTTACTATAATATGATTTTGGCGATAATCTAAAAACTCACCGAATACTCTCTCATTTAACAAAGGAATGCTTACTATAATATGTTTTTGGCGATAACATAAAAACTCACCGAATACTCTCTCATTTAACAAAGGAATGCTTACTATAATAAGATTTTGGCGATAATCTAAAAACTCACCAAATACTCTCTCATTTAACAAAGGAATGCTTACTATAATATGATTTTGGCGATAATCTAAAAACTCACCAAATACCCTCTCATTTAACAAAGGAATGCTTACTATAATATGAATTTGGCGATAATCTAAAAACTCACCGAATACTCTCTCATTTAACAAAGGAATGCTTACTATAATAAGATTTTAGCGATAATCTTAAAACTCACCAAATACTCTCTCATTTAACAAAGGAATGCTTACTATAATATGTTTTTGGCAATAATCTGAAAACTCACCAAATACTCTCTCATTTAAAAAAGGAATGCTTACTATAATATGTTTTTGGCGATAATCTAAAAACTCACCGAATACCCTCTCATTTAACAAAGGAATGCTTACTATAATATGATTTTGGCGATAATCTGAAAACTCACCGAATACTCTCTCATTTAACAAAGGAATGCTTACTATAATATGATTTTGGCGATAATCTGAAAACTCACCGAATACTCTCTCATTTAACAAAGGAATGCTTACTATAATATGATTTTGGCGATAATCTGAAAACTCACCGAATACTCTCTCATTTAACAAAGGAATGCTACTCATGATACGGTCATATACAAATTCAACATCTTCATCACTGTTTGTCATCACACGTAATTGTATCTGAAATAAAGTTATCAATTTTAAAAGAAAGTTATGAGTCAGTAATTTCTTAAATAAATGCCCCTAGCTATAAAAGACTTCACAATTAATACAAATAATATAACAATATTGTAGGTGTATAACCCTTTACCAAACGTCAAATTTTCCACTGTCCCAAATTGAAAGAGTTTGCAGATGGCATATCAAAATGTGAAGAAATTGAAAGAAATAATCTTCTGATAGGGCAGAGGTGTATGCAACAAAATGGTCAAATGTTGTTATTGTTTGGTTATGGGTTAATGGCAGTTAGAGCAGCCATCATAATGAGGATATAAATTGCAACAGTCACATCCTTAGTATAATATTAAAGGTGCCTTGGCAATCCTTGCCGTTTATTTATTCATTTATCTTAATGGGTTTTACACCTAGCTTGTATTGTTCTTGACACAGATAGTGAGCTCTTTTAAAAAAAAAAGGAAAGTAGCTTGCTGAAATATTCTCCACCATACACTGAAACAGCTCCTCTTGCTCTTCTTAACCCTTTCCCAAACAATCATGACATTTGACGTGTTTGTTGCAGACGACTGTGGAAAACACTGTGGAAAGAGGTGAAATTGCTCATAATGAGCAATTTCTCCTTTTCCCACAATGTCTTCTGCCCTACTGGAAGATTATTTTTCAATTTCATCACATTTTGAAATGTCGTCTGCAAACTCTTTCAAATTGGGACAGCCGAAAATTTGCTGTTTGGTAAAGGGTTAACAAATAAAAGAATTAGGAATGGATATAATTATGAGCTCTCTCTCTTAACCCTTTACCAAACATTATATTTTTTACTGTCCCAAATTAAAGAGTTTGCAGGCGACATTTCAAATTGTGATGAAATTGAAAAACAATTTCCAGATAGTGCAGAAAACATTGTTAGAAAGGGAGAAATGGCTTGGTGTGAACAATTTCTCCTTTTCCCATAATGTTTTCCAGAGTTGTCTGCAACAAACTGGCCAAATGCCGTTATTGTTTGGTAATGGGTTAAGAAATTAAGTGTTTACTATATCTATAACAGAAATGTACTACAGATATATCCACCACAAGATTACGAAAGGCATGGTATGTGAATCAATAATATAGATTTATAGAACGCTATAGATCTGCAATGCAGCGCTTTCAGTTGACTTAACTCATTACCACCTAACATCACATTTTTGTGTCTTTCAGCAGAGGACTATCAAAAAGGATTGTGGAAAAAGCAAATATTACTTGTAACAAGCAATTTCTCATTTTTCCACAATGCTTTTTCAATCAAATGACATATCACAATGAAAGGTTTTTAACATGTTTGCAAATCTTTTTCTTAAGTCAACTGCTTCAAGTATAAAAAATGTCTCAATAAAGACCAGTTTTAAAGACACATATACATGCAAAGCTCAAGGCTGAAAATCATTACATGAAGCCTGAATTCAAACATCTTTGTCCCTTTACCAAACGCCAAATTTTAGACTGTACCAAATTGAAAGAGTTTGCAGATGACATTTTAAAATGTGATAAAATTAAAAAATAATCTTCTGATAGGGCAGAAAACATTGTGGGAAAAGAACAAGCAATTTCTCCTTTTCCAACAATATTTTCCAGATTCTCTGCGACAAACTGGTCAAATGTCCGACAATGTAACGACAGTTGTTATATCTTGGTAATTGGTTAATATGAACAAAGTAGGAAAATCTAAATTCTCAAAGCCTGAAATCAGGCAAGGCCTGTAAATTTGCAGGCCTCCAAATAGCGAAAAGGGTCATATATTACCTTGCCCAATTTAAACAGCTTGATTTTTTCACGATGTTCAGGTTTAAGACGGTACAAAATCTTCATGGCCAGAGAAAGAGACGTCATTGACATCTCAATATCATCTTGGTTGTCACATGTCAATAGCAGCTGGTCAGTGCTAGACACTTCCTTATTCTGGTAGCTTGAGGAGCCAACTATGTCATTCATGTCCCTTGTAAACCTCTGCGATGATAAATTCAATTGAGTAGACATATCGCTATCCGCACTTTTCAATCCCCCAGGGAAATCTTTGAGATCAGCCAAAAAACGTGTAAGAGTTGCCTTCTTGCTTTCAATAACCTCATCATTATCTTGATGCATTTCTTCAGGAAGGCTGCAGTTGTCTTCTCTCATAAGCTTTCTTTCTTTGGTAACGGACTGACTCAGCATGTTTGTTAATTCGTTTTGTATCATGTCGATCACTGAATCCAAATAATTCTTATCCTTACAGCTAAGTATCTGCTTCAGGCAACCCGTGAACCTTTTCCTAGCAGCCGACTCTGACAGCAGTTTAATTAATGTGTCCATAATGGCAGAGTTGTAGCGGGAGGACGAGCTGCTTCTACTACTCATAGATTGAGCATCCCTAAACGACACATCCGATATGTCAGGTGACCTTTCTTCTATGTCCATATCATCGATGAAGGGTTGCTGCGAAACACCAGACTCAGCCTGGTTGAGGTCTCGTCCAGCTAAATCACTTAGAGCATAACAAAGTCTTCTCTCATTTCTTGATAGATAACCAACACCAGGTTTGCAGGACTGGGTGTTGGCATTGTATTTTAGGGGCGATGTCGTTGTGTTTCCTGAGAGCTTTTTAAAGGGGTCATGTTCACCACCGCTCATTGGTGCCGCATGATCCATGTCACGACACATTGGCTGAATAGTGTCAGAATAATCAGCGCTCTTCATAGAATTAACCATCTGATCAGATTCCTGAATGTCTATACTGGCACCATTTGAGCGAGCATTTCCATCTGAAATAAACAATAAAAGAACATAAAACCTTTTGTACTTGGAATTTAGAGTAAATGCTTCCATGCTAACATCTTATGCTTCCATGCTAACATCAAATGCTTCCATGCTAACATCTTATGCTTCCATGCTAACATCAAATGCTTCCATGCTAACATCAAATGCTTCCATGCTAACATCTTATGCTTCCATGCTAACATCTAATATTTCCATGCTAACATCTAATATTTCCATGATAACATTTAATATTTCCATGCTAACATTTAATATTTCCATGCTAACATCTAATATTTCCATGCTAACATTTAATATTTCCATGCTAACATTTAATATTTCCATGCTAACATCAAATGCTTTCATGCTAACATCAAATGCTTCCATGCTAACATCTAATATTTCCATGCTAACATCAAATGCTTTCATGCTAACATCAAATGCTTCCATGCTAACATCTAATATTTCCATGCTAACATCTAATATTTCCATGCTAACATTTAATATTTCCATGCTAACATTTAATATTTCCATGCTAACATCAAATGCTTCCATGCTAACATCAAATGCTTCCATGCTAACATCTAATATTTCCATGCTAACATCTAATATTTCCATGCTAACATCTAATGCTTCCATGCAAAGATCTAATATTTCCATGCTAACATCTAATATTTCCATGCTAACATCTAATGCTTCCATGCAAACATCTAATATTTCCATGCTAACATCTAATATTTCCATGCTTACATCTAATACTTCCAGGCTAACATCTAATACTTCCATGCTAACATCTAATGCTTTTTTTATTCTGCATCATTTTTAATAGACAGCAATATATCAAAGACCATCCATGAAAGCAATGAAGGACAAGTATTGAAACCATAACCAACAGTTACAGGGAAATAATGATAATCTGTCAAGCCTATAAATCAAATCAAAGAGCCAGTACCATGATTAGAACTTCTCTAGAGAGGAGCCATGTAATACCAAGAGCCAGACTCTAACAACTTGACCCCCTGAAGAGTTGATTGAATGGTGCAATATCCAACTAGGAGCCTCTGTGGCCTTGGGCTTAGAGTACAGGGGCCCGTTTTACTAAACAACTTACGGAAAATGTTTGCGTAAGTCATAATTGATAAACATGGATAGTATCTTCAATGAAAGTACAATGTTGCAATGTGGCACTTCATTGGAAGCGTCTCGGAGAGACGATTCCAATGATGTGCCACTTTGCAATATTGCTTCGTCCAATATTGAAATAAGAGGAATTGTTGTTTTAGACTTACGCAAATCTTAAGCGTAAACTGTTTAGTAAAACGGTACCCAGAACTTGTGATCACATGGCTCCTTTCCACATGGGTCTAGATCCTGGTGAGGGCATTTTCATTTCCACGAGCAGGAAGTCTCCCGACAGACTTCTGGAAAGTCTGACCAGCCCCTACAGACAGTTGAGTATGGAGCAATCATTTAAAGTCAGGTATTACAACATAACTGAACTTATGTTGATGTGATGATAAACCCAAATAAATATATTAATAAATGAATAAACATCAAACTCATTTCTATAATGAATAATTATGAGTATGGAGTCTTCCTAAATCATTAAAAGATCAGGCATCGCAACATAACTGAAATAATGTCGATGTGATGATAAACCCAAATTAATAGATTAATAAATGAATAAACATCAAACTCATTTCTATAATGAATGATTATAAGTATGGAGTCTTCCTTAATCATTAGAAGTCAGGCATCACAACATAACTGAAATAATGTTGATGTGATGATAAACCCAAATTAATAGATTAATAACCCAAATAAATAGATTAATAACCCAAATAAATAGATTAATAAACGAATAAAATATTGATTTCAATTTGATCATGAATGATTGTGATTAGGCTTGAATCACTTGATTCAAATTTGCATTGGGCTTTTCTTCATTAATCTCTATATAATGACAGCTTTTCATAATCTCCAAGAAAAAGCCGATTGAAAACATTGATTGAAATCATTTAGAATACATTTCTCTGGGAGGATAGAAACTCTTGAATTATCTTTTGCTTCCTTTCCCACACCATTTCCAAAAGGCATGTTTAGCAAATTGATACAAATGACAGGATATTTAGGTTGTATGATACTACTATTTAACTCCCAATCTTTTTGAAACCACCATGACAAAAGAAATAATTGCTCCTTATTAGCAATTCATAATTCTGTTACAAAGATTTCTATTGGATGTCATAAAGGAACTATATAAATGTACATATATGTATATATTTTTAATGTTATTTTTTTTATCACCTGCCCAATCTTTTTGAAACCACCATGACAAAAGCAATATTTGCTCCTTATTTGCAATTCCTGATTCTGTTACAAACTATTTCTATTGGATGTCATAAAGACTCCTTATACATGTGCATGTACATTAATATGTATACATGTATTTTTTCAATGTTATTTTTGTCATCTGCGGTACAGTTGCTTTCAAATTTGATCAGTCACACATTCCCATGTTGGGGTAGGCTACAGCATGGCAAAATAAACGAATGTACATAACATGCAAGAGAACTTCTCCGTCATTTAATGACACCTTCAAAGTTAAAATAGGATAGAAACCATGGGAACATGAGTATACTCTTTCACAGAGAATTAACTTTATCCCCAGAAATGATCATTATAATCTGCAGATAGCTTTAGATTGAACGAACTAGTAAATAATTAATTCATACAAACTTGCATTACAAGCCGTGCACCTATATAAATAATATATAAAGGCAGGTTGGCTGCTTAAAAGGGTGGTTGCTTAACACATGTTAGACTGTACAAAGTTACTGATAATGCTTAATAGTTATCAGTTGTTGCTTTTTACTTGGACAAGTAATAAATCCCATGTGATGCAGTGTATATGAGGGGGTACCTCCCCTCACAATTTCTTTTTAAAACATGCATCCCAAAAGGTTTTAGGTATATTTTGAAGTTAAAAGACGAAAGAACTGTTTTTAAACAAACAAAATGTTTTATACAATATCAGAAACAAGCAGACTGGCTAAAAGTTTAACGCAATGCAATTGATTAAGGCGCCAATCAAGTCCGTCTTCAACGATTGAAGCCCTACAACGCTCAACCCTTATAATGCTGGAACCGACTTCATACTTATGCAAACAGGTTAGATCCAGGCCAGCCGCCAAATAAATTGAAGATATTACAACTCTGTCAAAATTTGAAGGTTCAATGCAAGACAATAAAATAATAATCCTTAACAAGCGTGAAACATTGACTATATTATTGAAATGAGCCCTCAATAGGTTTTCGTCAAGATCTTTCCAAATGGAACCATAATAGACTTGGCACTTAAAGACAGTTTAATAAGAAAATAATTATTTCATGGAATTTTCTTAACTTTTGATATTTTATCTAAAATTTCTTTGTAAATTTCAAAAAAGAAATCCGAAATAAAAACATTAATCCGACTACTATACAAGTACCTCTTCGGTAAATAATTCAATATCTCCCTTAGATGCACAGAGAAAGTGTACAGAAAAATCTACGGCTAACGTCTTTTAAAATGTGCATATAGGCTTGTGCTCCATGAGTCATATTGTAGAACATAGATAGAAACTTTGATAAAAAGCAAACAAAGGAAGACAGTTACCCATCAAATCTTTTACCACACCAGTCAATGGTGCAGACGGCATCGATTGTAAACACGATCTTACTGGCGGGAATTCCGACCCTGCTAAAACATCTTGTCCACCATGTTTGTTATAAGACCCAGATGCTGACCCTGACCTCTGTAGAAAGGGTGCCTCCACATGGGTTGTCCAGTTGTCAGAGCCTCCACTCTTGTGGGTAAAGAAGGGAGAGAACTTGTTAAGGTTGGTATGTTGGGATTTCCTGTCACCAAACTGTTGTTGTTGTTGTTGTTGTTGTTGTAGTTGTTGCTGCTGCTGCTGCCTGGACACAGACATTGACACCTTTTTCCAGTTACTGTTGTCTATATAGGTTGGAGCTGCTGTTGATCTTATTGGACCGCCATTTTGATCTGTGCGATTTACAAACATCTGACCAGTCTGCTCTTTCCTCATGTCATGTGCAGGCTTTGTAACAATCCCTTGATTGTTTTCCCAGGGGGGACCACCATTATTAGTGTTGACTGTTTCAGGCATAAAGTGATCCCTAGAACAATGGGTAAACATCTCCATCTGACTGATATCCTTGCTATAATGTTGTCTGTGCTGCATTACAGAGTTACCAAACATGTGTGATGGATGAGAAGTGGTATTCACAGACTGGTTCCAGTCAAACTGATTAAACTGCTGTGTACGTGCGTTCGGATCTGGGAACCAGCCTAACGGCTCTGATTTTATAAAATCCTCTGTTTCTGTCACTACTGCATGCCCATTTTGTAAATCATTTCGTATTTGCGATGTTTGCTGGTTCTGTGTTTCATGCCTATTCTGAAATGTTTGTTTGTTTTGTGTTGGATGCTGATGGTGCATTGTAGGCTGATTGGAATGTGGAAATGCACTTTGAGCAGAGGGCTGACTCTTCCCTTTGTCTTCATGTTGTGTGCAGCGTTGATCCTGGCTTTGTGAAAACATAGATTTAGGTGAACTATCATCAAAGCAGTTGGGGAATTTATCATCTGTTTTTGTGGGACAACATGTTGTTGATTTACTTTTTCTATCTAAATTATCGTCTCTGGGTAAACTCAAAGGCTTTTTGTTTTTGTCCTTATCGGCATCAGTGGCTTTATTTTCATCTTGAACAGGATTGTCTGTTTCCATGGCAACATTGTTTGATGCATTGAGGTTGAAGTTGTATTGGCCCTTCTCGGTCTGTTGAATACTCAACTCCATTTTGTTGTAGTCTGAACCGCATTGTTGGAACACCTCAAGAACTTTGTCTTTTTCAACTTTTGGAATTCTTCCCATACGGACGGCTTAAAGATACAAAATAGAAAATGTAAAATTATTAAAGAGCAATTTCATTTAAATTTCATTCACCGACATAGAAGATACCCTTTAGGAATCATTTTAAGAAATGTATATACGGTTCATAGAATAAGTAGTCAAACAATTTCAGAGCTGCTTCTTTCCACATATATTTGAAGCCTAACAGACCAAATGTTTGCTGAAAAAAAAAGATGAAAAAAGGAAATTTCTTCTGTATATGAAAATTTATCATTCATACCATTACTTGTATCTATACATCATTATACTCTTATTGGTATAGTGATGAGGATATTTAATACTTTAAATGAGATCTCCTAGGGTTAAGACAAGACATAATAGTTCCATTAATGAGATAAAGTTATGTTATCCAAATACCAACTTTTTGATTCAATTAGTTTAACTTCCCTTTCATATCAACCCTGTTGGTAAATATTTCTAAACATTTTACGAGAACAACACAGCAAAATATTTACTTCATATTTGTTATATCATCATAAGTGTTGGTGATTTTTTATTCATTGTTGAATAATTCATCCAAAGGAAGATTTAGACCATACATAGAAGGTCCTTTAGACCACCAAGTTTATTGGCAAGTTTATTGCGGAGACTGGCTTGACTGTGTAGAGCAGACTGGCTTGACTGTGTAGAGCAGACTGGCTTGACTGTGTAGAGCAGACTGGCTTGACTGTGTAGAGCAAACAAAGAAGAAGAAGAAAGAAGGTGCTTCAATGTTTTCTTGCAAAATTCCATGACAGATCAAATTAAATTCCTCAATTCAAGCACAACTACTTGTATGTTTAACAACAATGAGAGTGTATGGTTTCTATGTTTAACAACAATGAGAGTGTACGGTTTCTATGTTTAACAAAAATGAGAGTGTATGGTTTCTATGTTTAACAACAATGAGAGTGTACGGTTTCTATGTTTAACAACAATGGGAGTGTACAGTTTCTATGTTTAACAACAATGAGAGTGTACGATTTCTATGTTTAACAACAATGAGAGTGTATGGTTTCTATGTTTAACAACAATGAGAGTGTACGGTTTCTATGTTTAACAACAATGAGAGTGTACGGTTTCTATGTTTAACAACAATGAGAGTGTACAGTTTCTTACTAATTAACTTCTGAATAGTATTTTTTCTTGCTTCTAAATTGAGGACAAAAGAAACTTTACTTTGTTCACCAACAATCTTCATTAATTGTAAACCACATCAATCAAGGATTGTTAATTGATCCAATGTCTTACCATCTCTTTTGATCATGACTTGTGAAAAATGCCTTACTTGTATAAGACTTTGAAGGACATTGGTCCAGGGGTGAAGCATTGTCCTAAAGACACAAGGGTTGGGGGGTTCAAATCCCTTGAGTAGTGGGTTCTGCCTTGCGACCTTTCATTAATCCAATATTTGTCACAAGTAATGGTTGTGTATCCAACAAGCAGATTCAAGAGTAATTAATCTATGTTGCAAGAACTTGTTTCACTATGATTATAAGATAAATAAGTTTAAACTAAACTATTATAAGACTTTTTTTTTAAGAATTTTGACACCGAGAAGTTAACCAAATAAATTGGTACCTTATATCTACTTCAATGTGTAGAGAACTGTGATCAAACCATAACCCTTTACCAAAACCATTGACATTCTATAAGTCAGTCCAGAGACTACCTCTCATGAAAGTCTAAATGCCGTCACAAGGACTTGAACCCACGGAGAGAGAGAGAGGGGTCATGTGATTTCAAGTTC
Organism: Cerastoderma edule; assembly: GCA_947846245.1. NCBI lineage: Eukaryota > Metazoa > Mollusca > Bivalvia > Cardiida > Cardiidae > Cerastoderma > Cerastoderma edule. The sequence continues at coordinate 20,139,692 of OX401416.1, forward strand.
TGTACTCTAATCACTAGGCCACGGAGGTCCCCACTCAATAGAGATTTTAACCCATGAAGAAAGGGGCCATGTGGTTTTTATTTAGGTTCTTTACTCTAACCACAAGGCCAAATAGGCCCTTCCTAACCCCTTATCAAATCCCTGCAAAAGCAGCAGCTGCTCAAAGGAAATATGAGACATCTTAACCCTTTCCCAAACAACAAATTTTCGACCATCCCAAATTGAAAGAGTTTGCAGACAACATTTCGAAATGTGATGAAATTGGACAATATTCTTCAGAAAGAAGCAGAAACACTTGTGGGAAAAGGAAAATTGCTCGTTACGAGCAATTTTTCCTTTTTCAACATATTTTTCAAAGTCGTCTGCAACAAAGTCGTCAAATGTCGTTATTGTTTGGGAAAGGGTTAAAGGGCTGGACAAATGGGCTAGAACAATCATTATTCCAAAAGTCTTTATCTATCAATATGGCTATTACATTGCGTCAACAATATTTCAGTCATGTTGCGATTCCTGCCTCTTAATGCATGAGGAAGACTATAGGGGCTGGTCAAGCGGGGTAACACCATTGATATTCAGTAAGTCAGTCTGGAGATTATCTCTCATGAGAAACAAAATGCTGACACACCGGAATTTGAACCCACACAGACACAGAGAGAGAGGGGTCATGTGATTTCACATTCTGTACTCTAATCACTAGGCCACGGAGGTCCCCCCCCCCTCTATAGAGATTTTAACCCATGAAGAAAGGGGCCGTGTGATTTTAATTTAGGTTCTTTACTCTAACCACAAGGCCAAATAGGCCCTTCCTAACCCCTTATCAAATCCCTGCAAAAGCAGCAGCTGCTCAAAGGAAATATGAGACATCTAACCCTTTCCCAAACAACAAATTTTCGACCATCCCAAATTGAAAGAGTTTGCAGACGACATATCAAAATGCGATGAAATTGAACAATATTCTTCAGAAAGAAGCAGAAACACTTGTGAGAAAAGGAAAATTACTTGTTACGAGCAATTTCTCCTTTTCCCACAATATTTTCTAAAGTGTCTGCAACAAAGTCGTCAAATGCCGTTATTGTTTGGGAAAGGGTTATGAGAGTTAGACTTGGGTTCAATACAGCAGCTTGGCCATTAAAAATATACAAAAAGTACAGAGAACTACTCACTTCTTTTACATCACTTGGGAAATAAATTCTTACAACCTAGATCAACCCCTCACAAATACTCGATACATAATTTTATATTGTTGATTAATTAAGTTGCATGTCCAAGATCAATGCTCTACCCCTTAATCATGACAATCTTGTAATTATGATTTTTCTTCAAGATCAGAGGTGCATGGTAAAATAAGTACTCTCAGCAGTATACATTCAATTGTTGGATTAGGCTTTTGGTCAAACTGACCAATAAAGACTCTCTTTTGGTCAGCTTGACGAAAAGCTTTATCTGACAATTGAACATATACTGAAATTTACTATATAACCCAGACTTCCCAATACTCTGAGATCCCCTGTAGGACCAAACTGAACGCTTTCTTCTTTGTCTATGTAAAAATCTGTCAGACCAAAGAGGGTCTCTGTCAAACCTCAGGGATTTCAGTCAGTCAAGGGCCTGGGGCCTACAAAGTTTCATTAACTCTGTATAACCTTCATACAGCCAAGCACAGTAAAAGGTTTGGTGTCTAGGGACACCTAGATTAAAATGAAATTTCATCATCCCTGGCATTCTGGGAAAAAGGGATAGCATTATTGACGGTACAGTGCAGTACTATAATAAGTGCGGTGAGTTTTAAAAACTGCATGTAAAACGAATGTAAAGATAATGTTCTTGAAGAAAAGAAAACGTTAACATAAATTATATGCATACTGTAAGTGTTTTGACATAGGCAAATAGTGGATTGAATTCGTTTCTTCCCCAAATCTCTTGCCCGAGGTCTTGGACATTTGCTGCTAGTTCCCCTGAATTGTTATTTGTCTAATATTGCAAATGATTATGTTTGTGTTTTTCCTTACTAAAGGGTAGTAGAGGCATACGAAAACATACTAACTTTGTGGTGTTATCATGTTGCATAGAATATGTGCTTACTTGTGTGTATGTGTGTCTTGTACGTAGTCTTGCATTGAACCCTCAATATGATTAAATTACTAAGTTCAAGAACAAAACGGGGTAGTACTTGTTTGAATATAGAGGACGCTGTTACATAACCGAAATCTTCTTTGCCAAACATAGCACTAAACAATACATCAAAACCTTTAGAAAACTTACCATCCAGAGCCATTCCAACGTCGTTGCAGCGTTTGTAACGACATGATTTACATCTGTTCCTATTCTTAGGAGTAATCTCACAGTTTCCCCCAAAGTAGCATGTGTATTTTGTACCTCTGAGAGTACTCCTTTTAAAGAAGCCCTGAAAATTAAAATAAGTTTTGTGTTAATATGGGTTTTACATCACGTCAACATTTTTCCAGTTATGTTGCAATGTCCCACAATGATTTCTGGCCTATCAGAAGACTACTTTTCAATTTTATCAAATTTTGAAATGTCGTCTGCAAACTCTTTCAATTTTGGACGGTTGAAAATTTTGCGTTTGGTAAAAGGTTAATCTTGATCTTTAGAGACGTCGTTTGCAATGATGTTGATTATTGATTTAAAGGCATTTTTTTTAGTCTGAAATTTTATAATTGTCTTGAATTGAAAGTAGCTGCAACAGCTTGCAGCAGGACAGCCAATCATGTTCAAAATATCTGATCATTATAACTTGAAGAATCATGTTATAAACCCATATGGTAACACATGTTTCAAGATCCTTGTATAAATGCACATAAGGATGTGATACAGCCAAAAAGCATAGCTACTGTCATTTTTTTACTATGTTGATGTCTTTCTTAATAAGCAATTAAATCATTGTGACAAAAGATGTTAATACCAACACAGTAAATTATCAACACAGTTCCCTTATGATAGTAAGACAGCGGAAGAAGAAACAAGTTTTTTTATATGATATAACAAGGACCTTTAAAAGGATCTTTCAATTGGAAATTTCTTTAAAATCATGCCATTCTCTCAAAAATTCAAAGTCATATCAGCGTTTTGGTTTCCAAATTCAGCAATTTCAGCAATAAAACTTCCCAAGCTCAACAGGCCTAAATTAAAGGGCATCTTCCCAATTAAAGGGAAAAAAGCCATTCATGAGAAATATTCAAGTGATTATAACCTTTATTACGCTTCTGGGGCCCGTTTTACTAAACAACTTACGGAAAATGTTTGCGTAAGTCATAATTGATTAACATGGATAGTATCTTCAATGAAAGTACAATGTTGCAAAGTGGCACTTCATTGGAAGCGTCTAGGAGAGACGATTCCAATGATGTGTCACTTTGCAATTTTGCTTCGTCCAATATGAAATAAGAGGAATTGTTGTTTTAGACTTACGCAAATCTTAAGCGTAAACTGTTTAGTAAAACGGTACCCTGATTTCTAATTTTCATCAAAGGTGTCAAAGGTTCAGATGGAGGGTTTAGACATTGGAGGAGCTTGAAACAATAGAAGGTATTTATGATTAACACTTAGAACACTGGGAAATTTTCTAAAATTATTGAGTTGTCTGCTTTCCAAAACCTTAAATATCTGGTTAATTTTGGTGAGGAAAGATATTCAGAGTAGCAATGGCCAGCCGCCAATTTACTTGGTGGCTGGCCTGGATTTAACCTGTTTGCATAAGCATGAAGTTGGTTCCAGCATGATAAGGGTAAATAATGTCAAACTTTAATTAGCAAAATCATTTCAATTATTATTTATCAAGTATATACAGATCTGCTGTATTAAAAGGGCATGAATTTTTTTCAAACCTACACAATCATGTGTAAGCAAGAGACTTGTCAAAAAGGTTCTGCGGTGGTGTAAAGGTTAGCGTTGGGGACTATAGACAGGCCAACCCAGGTTCGATCCCCGATCACTTATTTCACTGTGGAGTGTCCTTGGGCATGATACTTTTCCTAGACTTGGGTCATCCAGGGAACATGTACTATAATACTTAAAAATGAGTGCCAAACATTAATAGGAAGAAGAAAAAGAAGAAGTAAATGCCACACCAGGTATATTTCATGAAACATGAAAAATATAGAGAATAGAGGGTTGGTGTCATTTATATATATAAATCAAAAATGTTATTGGGCGAGGTGTTGGAATATTATCCTATGACCTGAAGGTGTAACTTATAATATTTTCAAGCAGAGCCCAATAACTTATTCTGTTCAAAGACACCACCCATCTATTTTATTTATCCTGTTACTTTTATTCATTTTCATAAACAATTAAATGAATAAAAAACAAAAGAAAAAATGAAAGAGAGTAAACAAGTAGAGAATGATGTAAACATGACATACTTATGACAACATGCTTCCTCATATGACTGCAGTTTTGTTTGAGTTATATGTTTAAAGGCACATAAAAGGAGATTAATGCTTTATAAAACTATATTAATTGGTAAACCTTTGGTCAGATTCAAATTGTTTTCACCAAAAAAAAACCATCAGCACAACTTAAACATGAAAGCCAACAAGAATTAACCCAGATTAACCAGTTTAATTGTGTGATTCTTCACCCCTGACCTTGACAGTTGATACACAAATGTTTGAACCGACCAATCAGAATTCTTTATTTTGAATATGTAAACAAACAGGTTGTTGATAAACATGATTGAATTGGAGACAACTATATTTCAAGCACAAAATAACTTATGTTAAAGGAGTCTATTTTATAGGGTTTCAATGCATTCGTAAATTAATTGTCATGACTTTTATGAAAATAATAAAAGAACTCCATATATTTTTTTAATAACTAATTTCTACTGATCTCCTTTTATGTGCCTTTAAATGCCGTAAATCATATATGTTATATGACACCTTGTGAACAGTCTAAAAATGGCATTGATGATAAGATAAATGGGGAATAGATTGTTGGTGTATTCAATCTGAAATGTTATCTGGCAAGGCATAAGAATGTTTTACAGTGAGCAAAAAGAAATCCAGGCAATATTCAAAATTTCATCTGTTCTTTTTCACTCTTCTTATTCAAGACACCAACTTTTTATTCTATGTGGTACCTTCATGAACTTAAAAAGGAAATGAAAAGACAAAAATAATGTGAACAAAGGGAAAATCAATACCGACAGGTGTGGGAGCAGTCACATGATCTAGAGACAGATATTGAAAATGGTATAGAAACCTGTTATAGGTAGACCTGTGAATTGTGCTTATGCCAGGATAGAATGATTCCTTTGCGTCATTCAATAATTGATTATCGCAAAAGGAGAAACTGCAAATAGGTCTTTCTAGTCAATACAACTAAGAAAATCCACAATCTAAACTTTTTAATAATTCTCTGCATAATCACATTTAAACTGGAGATCCCATGTAACTCTCTATAATGGAAAGAGCGTTGATGAAGTTCCCATGATAAATCACAAAACACTCTAAAGTGGAATAGGCAAAGAAGTTCTCAAGAAACATCAGAAAACACTCTATAATGAAATGGGCAAAGACAAAGTTCTAAAAATACATAACAAAACCCTCCTATTCTATAATGAAATAGACACAGAAGTTGTCAAAAAAACATCACAAAACTCTGTTTAATTATATGGGCAAAGATGAAGTTCTCAAAATACATCACAAAACCCTCTTTAACCCTTAACCAAACAGCAAATTTTCGACTGTCCCAATTTGAAAGAGTTTGCAGACAACATTTCAAAATGTGATGAAATTGAAAAATATTCGTTAGGTAGAGCAGAAAACCTTGTGGGTAAAGGATAAATTGCTTGTTACGAGCAATTTCTCCTTTTCCCACAAGGTTTTCTAAAGTCGTCTGACACAAAGTCGTCAAATGTCGTTACTGTTTGGGAAAGGGTTAATGAAGCCGTCAAACCAGAGTTCAAAATTCATCACATGGAATGAACAAAGAATTTCTCACGATAATTCACAAAACCATCTACAATGGAACAGGCGAAGAAGAAGCTCTCGAAATACATCTACTGTGAAACACATGCAATTATTTACCATGAGTCAACCCAACTCTAATCTCAAGAAAGGTTGCATTTAGTTATTCTATAATAATGCTAAATTCATGCATATAAGTTAGCATCAAAATAAGACATCAATTGGCTTAAAGAGCTATTTATGCAAATCAAACAATCATATGCAAGCAGTAACATAGAGAATACATGGTTGTTTCTGCGATGGAGAAAGTTTATCCAGTGTGCGACTAAGAAATCTCTGAGTTCGAGCTTAAGCTTAACTTTTTCATCCAGTGTGCAGCTGAGAAATCTATGAGTTCGAGCTTGAGCTGAGCTTTTTCTATCTTATCAAAATGTTCTAGAAATCAAACCTCATCTTTAAAACAAGAGCTGTTCATGAGACAGTGCACTCGCTTATTTGATAAATATCAATATAGGTCAATGAACTATAGTTGGTTTCTGAAATATGAAGTTATGCACAAACTCCCCCCTTCCCACCTTACATTGCTATCCCTATCCAATTTTTCTTGGAAAATGTATAAAAACATGAAAATCTCATCCCTACATATAAATCTAACAAAAACAACTCACATTCTTGGATGCCCATAAATCATGAATATAATTCATAAGTATATAATCATAGTTTAAGGGCTTCTGGAAAATTGAATGGGGATAGATAAGGTTGTAGTTGTCCTTCATTAATGTGATGTTGTTTGACAAAGAAAAAAAACACATGTAATCAAGGAATATTAAGCAAACAAGTTTTCACCTTTTCCATAATGATTCTTTTTAATTTCACAAAAGAATTTCGATTTTTGCTATTTATTGATCAAATTTGACGTTGTTTGACAAACAAAAACACATCTAATCAAGGAAACAATTTTGCACCTTTTCTATAATGATTCTTTTCATTTCACAAAAGGATTTTATGTTTTGCTTTTCATTGATCATTTATTTTGGGCGTCTCTAAATATTAGATTCATCTTTTCCTTTGTCACTTTGGCACATCTGCTTCAGAAATCTTAAAAGCATACTAGCGCTCAGAAAACTGGGAAGTATGAGTTATAAATTATGATGAAATAGGTTGAAACATAGCGAAAAACCACAGGATCGTTATTATATAACTATTGCACTAGTTATTATCTATTTTTTAAAGTGCTATTTTCACGAATTGGGTGCCCACCAATTTAACTTCATTGTTTACATTTGAGTGACATCTAAAACAGCAAGGAGCGCTCAGATTAACGAGTGGCGATCATCTGGTTAGAAAAATCATGAGAAACACATGAAAATACTGTCATTCCAATATTAACAGCATGAACATTCAAAATGGAGAATTTCTCGGGATTTCTTTGTTCCTCACATTTCTCGACTGACCTTGTTTTATCGCTAATTGTAAACAAACCTTATCGTATTCACTCTTATAAAAGCATCATGTGAACGTGTTACTGTCTCAATTCCTCTGTTGAAGGGAATTTAAAGTACTTCTAAGATAAATTTCTATCATTCTAGAACTTTCCCAATTTTAGTGTATATGAGCGCAAGTATGGCTTTAAGCAACCACTGCTGCAAAAAGATAATTACTCCTTAATTGAGCAGTATATCATTTTTGCCACAGTAGCTTCTACCTGATACCTTATCCCTTATAGTGCTGGAACCAACTTCATGTTTATGCAAACAGGTTTGATCCTGGGCAGCCACCAAGTTAATTGTCGGCTGGCCTGTGATCTAACCTGTTTGCTACTCTGAGTATCTGTCCTCATCAAAGTTAAGCAGATATTCAAGGTTTTGGAAAGCAGACAACACACAAATCTATTTTTAGAAAATTACCCAGCATTTTAAGTGTTAAAGAAAACGTATTTTTCTTTTTCAGACTAATGTTTCTTGTGTTGCCGTATTATGGACCAATCCCAAAATCAGGGAAATTGGTTAAAAAATTGGGAATAATTGTAACAAAATCAAGATGCAGCCTACCTTGCAGCCTTCGCATGTTGCCACCCCATAGTGAAGTCCTGTGGCCTTGTCTTGACAAATCCGACACTTCCCAAAGGGGAAGGGAACAATCCCGAGAGGCATCCCTGTGGTTAAAACAGCTACTTCTCCTTACTCCTGCTGTTGCAACAGTAAATCCTTTCCTCTGTGTTTCTACTATTAATTGGCTCCAATTAATGGGGAATCTCCTCCAGATAAGCCAATAGGAGCAACATAAAAATCAACCGAGGACTGTACCCTCACATAAAGTCATAACCAGCTACAATTCCTCATTATATCACAAAGGAAATAAATGTTTTGGTACGCAACATTATCATTTCTAACACTGCATTTTCCAAGTCTACATTGTTGCAAAGGGCTTTTCTTTTATAACTTGGTTAATGGCCTTCAGATTCCTGAAAAAGAGAACAGAAATTGGTTTTTATTTCTTCATTTCCTTTCTTTCACAACATATTTTCTTTATTAGTTTAACCCTTGAGTACTGGGTTATTTTCTAAAAATAGCTTTTTGTTTTGTCTGCTTTGCAAAATATAATACAAAATCAATGATTATTTAAAGTACGTGTTTGAAGTTGTAAACAGTTATAGGCAGTGATGTTTGTAGCGTTAGGCATTAGTCTTTTATAAATCTCTCTAAGATCATGTGGGCGACAGTGGTGCAGTGGTAGAGCGTCGGCCTCTTGTACCGAGGGTCCCGGGCCCGATTTTCCCGTTAGGGGCTAACCCATAACTCGGCGCGAGTACTGGTGCAGTATCCAAGAATCAGTCATCGAGAGTGAATTAAATAAGTTTCAAGCTTCCGTCACAATCCAATCGGTGTAAAATAAATAAGTTTAAAACTAGGATCATTGACCCTTAGAATGCTGGTATTTTTTTGAGAATAGATTTTTGTGTCTCCTGCTTTGCACCTTAAATTACTGGTTACTTTTGATGAGGAAAGTTACTCAGAGTGGCAAACAGGTTAGATCAGAGGCCAGCCGCCAATTTACTTCGAGGCTGACCTGTGATCTAACATGTTTGCATAAGCATGATCAAAGTCGGTTCCAGCACTATACATAAGGGTTTCATGGTGTGCCAACATTATTTAAACTATCTTAACCAATTACCAAACAATACCGACACTTAACCACTTTGCTGCAGATGACTCTGGAAAACATTATGGGAAAACGAGCAATTTCTCCTTTTCCCACAATGTTTTCTGCCCTATCAAAAGCTTATTTGTCAATTTCAGCACTTTTTTTAAATGTCTTCTGCAAACTCTTTCAATTTGGGACAGTCAAAATATGGCGTTTGGTAAAGGGTTATGGGTTTCCAGGGATTCACCAGTAATAGGCTATGGCTCAAAATTCTCCTGCGAAAAAAAATTATCTGGAAACAAGTGGTGTCGGCAAGGATTGAATCTGTGACCACCAAGTCAACAACCTTGACCATAGAGTCGCAGTTGATCTTTCTTTCATGATTAACCCTTTACCAAACAACAAATTTTCGACTGTCCCAAATTGAAAGAGCCTGCAGAAGACATCCAAAACTGTGATGAAATTGGAAAATAATTATCTGATAGGGCAGAAGACATTGTGGGAAAAGGAAAAACCGCTTGTCACAAGGAATTTCTCCTTTTCCCACAAGGTTTTCCAGAGTCGTCTTCAACAAAGATGTTAAATGTCGTTCTTGTTTGGTAATGGGTTAAGGCTGATAGATTCAAGAAACCTTGTTCAATAACAATTATTAATTCTTCCAACGTGAAATTATTCACTGGAAATTTAACAAACTCACTCCAAGGATGTTTCACGAAATCTCTGTAACAATAGGAAAAAACAGTACATTAGAAATTAAACATTATCACCCACACTTAACCCATCACCAAACAATAACGACATTTGACCACTTTGTTGCAGACGACTCTGGAAAACATTGTAGGAAAAGGGGAAATTGCTTGTGACAAGCAATTTATCCTTTCAACACATTGTTTTCTGCCCTATCAGAAGAATACTTTTCAATTTCATCCCATTTTGAAAAGACGTCTGCAAAGTCTTTCAATTTGGGTCAGTTGAAAATTTGGGTAAAGTTTGGGTAAAGGATCAACAATCATTGTTGCAGACGCTTTTATTCATTTACTTATTAGGTATTACAATGAATAAACATGGCAGAACATCAAAAATTGGACTTCACATAAAGGCTGGTCAAGCCAGGTTACGAACCATCAACATTCTGCAAGTCAAACTACTTTTCATAAAAAGCAAAATGTTGTTACTAGGATTTGAAACAATGCGGAAAGGGATCATATCATTTCAAGTTCCATTCTCTTACCACTAGACCACAGAGACTCCTCTGGGGATCTTAACTAAGACCTAAGAAAATATTTTACCAACCACATATTTTGTGTCATCCTGTCACTAGTGTTATTTTGGGACCGATGACTGAAAGGTGCCGTATAACATTTGTGATATCCGGCACTAACCATATAACACATCCACACGACAAATCATGACGTCATAAGAACGAAATGACATCATGTTTACATCATTCTGTACATATCTTTTCCTTCTTTCTCGTGTTTTATTTACATCTTATTTGTTTGAAAGAATACATAAAGGTAACAGGATAAATAGAATAGATGGTTAGTGTCTTTGAATGGGAAAAGTAATCAGGCTCGGCTTCGAATTATTATCCGTTTTGCCTTCGGCTTACCGGATAATATTCCTAAGCCTTGCCCGATAACATTTCCTATTCACGACACCAACCATCTATTCTCTATCTATGTTCTTAAATGTGTGGGGAAACCATTCCAAGACAAACCCCTTAGACTCGAGCATATTTGTCCATCTCTGGTAATATTATATGAAGCATATAATTACAATTACATCAATGCCCCTGTTTTACATGCAATTATTGTAATGTATGCAAGTATAAGCTTAGGCCGCACCCCTGCTTTCTTAGAATAACATCTTGTTAAAAATTCTATGAGCATGTGCAGTGAGCGTATTGGGTTTCGAGATTAAATGGTGGAAACGAACACATTAATGACTTTGTAGGATTGAATCCGACATCCTCATAATTCTTGTAACCAAAAACATTATAATTATTGATCTGCGAGTGAAAATAAATTTGAAACCAACATTTAAAGTTTTCAGTTAGACAAAATGCTTACAAATACCTAGCACAATGGGAAAATACCAGTGGTTTCACAAACACCTGGATACAATATTCAATTAGCAAAATTAGTGTCTCAAATGACCAGGCGCAAATAAAGCATGCATGGCTATTTATTTTTCATTCATTTAATTGGGAAGAGGCCTAAGCCTGCTTATTTTGAAAAATTGTATCAATGAAATTGCTGAATTGGGAAACCAAAAAACTGGTGTGACTTTGAATTTTTGGGAAAACTGCATGATTTTGAAGAAATTTCCCATTGGGGAGGTGCCTTTTTAACCCTTTACCAAACAATAACTGCATTTGACCAGTTTGCTGCAGACAACTCTGGAAAAAAATTGTGTGAAAAGGAGAAATTGCTCTCAATCAGAAAATTATTTGTCAATTTCATCCCATTTGGAAATGTCGTGTGCAAACTCTTTCAATTTGGGACAGTTGAAAATTTGTCGTTTGGTAAAAGGTTAAATGGGCCCCTGTTATATGATGCAAAATAGACAATGACATGGTGTGTACAAAACATGAATACTTTGTTGAAGCCAATGTCTATGAGCAAAATTAGACAGACCAAAGAGAAAGAAGCATGAGACAAGTCATATTAACCCTTTCCCAAACAGCAAATATTCGACTGTCCCAAATTGAAAGAGTTTGCAGACGACATTTCAAAATGTGATAAAATTGGAAAATAATCTTCTGATAGGGCAGAAAACATTGTGGGAAAAGGAGAAATTGCTTGTTACGAGTTGTCTGCAACAAGGTCGTCAAATGTCGTTACTGTTTGGTAGAGGGTTAATAGGTTGACTGAATGAACTTTGGATCTATAATGGAGTGCTAACAAGAATGAGGCAAGGGCAGGCATGACAACAAATTCGTTACGCTGTTTTTTATGATCTTCTGTGTACATTGACTTCTTGTACATTTGATTCTGTAGATATTCTCCTCTTGAATGTATGGACAAAAACCAACAGGTTAATAATCTCAGACAGATTCATTATAAATACAAACAATCGCTGCTTATAACTGTATACAACTTCAAAAGCATGTACTTTAAAAAAACAATGAATCTATATTATATTTTACTTTACACAGCAGCTGTTTAACCTTTTCCATTCAACTAGACACAACATGTGTATAGGTATCCCATGGGAAGGTATTGCCTTGTAAATATCTCTCTTTAGACAATTATAGTAAGTTATAAATGTAGTTATACAGTCAAACTTGTGTTAAGAGGCCAGCCTCTGGGACAGCGTAAATTGGCTGTTTAAGACAGGTTGGCTGCTTAATACAAATTGATTTACACTATAAATCCAACAATGGGACTTTCTGTAGTGGTTTGGATCTAACCTGTTTGCATGAACATGAAGTCGGTTCCACCACTATAAGGGTTGAAATCCAAATCTACTAGTACATGTATTGGAATTTGAACCAAAGCGTCAATCCGAACTCATCGGGTTTATCCAATGAAAACATTGTATTTCTCGGCTCACAGATGTACCTGAATTTTAAGTTACAATTGCAAACAGTAAAGCTATAGGAACTAGGTTTTGCATTTTCAAAATGCTGAGTAATTTTGAAAAGCAGATTTGTAGCTGCTTGTTCACACATGAACAAATTTGAAACTCAAAATAAAATGTCTTTGAAACAACAAAATTTCTTCTTATGGTATGATATTAAAGATACTCTCTCAGAGATTGGGATTTTAACTTTTTGAAATAAATCGTCTCTTCAACCATAAAAGAAACAATATAAATTACTAAAGCAACCTAGAACTAGGTTAATGACAGCTTCCCAACCCTGCCTGTCACTGTACAGAAAAGATAAAGAACATTAAAATCACAGATACAGCAGATAGTTTAAACTGGTCTATTTTGTAAACAACAATGTTAACTTAGAGTAAGAGGCGGTATTTTTAGAAACCATCATCAAGTGGGTCTTTAGAAACATTTACCGCGCCTGAGTCTCTTTAAATGAATTAAAGCTTCTAAACACCTCTAATTCAGATGGTGTTACTATATATACAGTGAAGCCTCATTTATCCCGACCCCGATTATCCAAATGTCTCGCAATCCAAACAATATTGTAAGGGAACAGAATTATTTGACCAGTTTGTTGCAGACAACTTTTGAAAAGTCCGGATGATTCGGTAATCCGGACATTTTGTTGGGCCCAATGTGCTCGGATTAACGAGACATCACTGTATCTCAGTATAAAAAGCTGGAAAGTGGTAAATTTCAAAACCTTTGCAAAATACTTTGGTTTTAATCTAGAGATATATTTTGACTGTATACAGCCTCTAAATACCATGGGTCCGTTTTACTAAACGACTTAAGGAAAATATTTGCGTAAGTAATAACTGATAAACATGGATAGTATCTTCAATGAACGTACAATATTGCAATGTGATACGTCATAAGAAGCGTCTCGGAGAGACGATTTCAATGATATGTTACTTTGTAATATTGCTTCGCCCAATAATGAAATAAGATCATTAGATGTTTTAGACTTATGAAAATCTTAAGCGTAAACTGTTTAGTAATTCCGTACCCTGATTATTAACTGTTTTGGCGTCTAATGGCTGTTCTCCACAGCACGTTATACAATAGTTAAAAGCATACTGGCGCTCAGAAAAAGTGCAAAACTGGATAATATGATTTAAAAATTATGATAGAATATATTTAAACATAGCGAAAAACCACAGGATCATGACAATATAACCCCATCACTATTCATTATCTATTTTCCAAAGTGCTATTTTCACAAATTTGGTGCCCACCAATTTAACTTCATTGTTTACATTCGAGGTACATCTGAAATAGCAAGAAGCGCTCGAATTAATGAGTGGTGATCACCTGGTTAGAAAAATCATGTGAACCACATAGAAATACTGTAATTCATCCAATATTAATGACGTGAACATTCAAACTTGAGAATTTCTAGAGTTTTATAGGTTCCAAAGGTTTCTCAGCTGACCTAGTCTTATCGAGAATTGTAAACAAACCTTATAGCATTCACTCTTTAAAAAGCATTATGTGAACACGTTACAGTCTTAATTAATTTGTAAAAGGGATTTTAAAGTACTTTTAAGTTGGTATTCAATTATTCTAGAACTTTCACAATTTAAGTGTAAATGAGCACAAGTATGGCATTAGGCATTAAGCTTTTATACAGTTTAAAAAAAAATTAACATTTAGCATACAAGTCCCGTCACAAGGAGCTTTACACGCATTATGTATTTTTCGAAAGTCATGGGAAGCAAAAAGAGAGTATTCCGCATGAATAATTTGCTATAATTAGGTAATAAATATTACACCCTTTCACGATCACACTAAGTATACTATTGTGTGTACATGTATATCAAAGTATATACATGTAGTCAGCATGCAGTCAGGCTCTACCGAACAGATGATATGCAAGGCTTTATTTCTTCATGTGTCGGGGTAATTGCCTTGTCAAAAGTATTTCAGATATCTTATGACTTTTCTAGTGTTCTTGCCCAAGGACGCTCCCCAAAAATCTATGGTTCTAATGAGAATCAAACTTGATCTCAAAAAAGAGAAATCTTTCACCTAAACCCTGATAGTGCTGGAATCGACTTCACGGTTAATACTGCAAACAGGTTAGATCCAGGCCAGCCGCCAAGTAAATTGGCCGCTGGCCTGTGATCTAACCTGTTTGCTACTCTGTGTATCTTTCCGGAAAAAAAAAATTAAGCAGATATTTGAGGTTTTGGAGAGCAGACTACACAAAAATCTTTAACCACTAGACCACACAGGGGACTCCAGCAAAGAAAAATTAGATGACTGACTTTTTCTGAAAAATGTTACTAGAAAATCATACCATTTATGAAACATACACCTTATTTGCTCATATGTATCAATTAAGAAATGGTTGTTATGGCGACAAACATATTGACAAAAATAATTGCAAATAGTCACATCCTCCATGACGATGTTGTGCCTACCATATGACACTCGGACAGTTTTAATTGTAATGGACTGCTCAAGAGAAATCACTTTGTTACAGACAACTATGCACACATGGGCAAAAAGGAGAAATTGCTTGTGACGAGCAATTTCTCTTTTTCCCACAATACTTTCTGTCCTATCAGAAAATCATTTTCCAATTTCATTATACTTGGAAATGTTGTCTGCAAACTCTTTCAATTTCGGACAGACGAATATTTGGCGTTTGGTAAAGGGTTAATTAAGGACCTTTTTATCATCAGATCATGGCTCATACTCTTTAATTGAATGCAGGCTCTTAATAATTAATTTCAAACTAATCTGCTTCAAATGGCTTTTAGCAAAATACCCTTTATACAACTGCAGTACAGCTGTTATGCAATTAATTCAGTTAAAAAGTAATGAAATTTTGATATCCAAGTTTCTTCAAATCTTTGAACATGTAACTTAAAAAATAATAGACATATAGACTACAGGTCTGTTAAAAAAAGAATAAGATTAATGCCTAAACGAAGTCTGTATTATTTTCACCATTAGATGAAGTTGATAGAGTATACACTTTGAAATGCACAGGTCTCCAGATTGTAACCAGACTATTAAAAGCCAGCATTCATTCAGCTGTTAACCCTTTACCAAACGAATTATTTTCGACTGTCTTGAAAGAGTTTGCAGACGACATTCCAAGATGTGTAGAAATTGGAAAATAATCATCTAATAGGGCAGAAAACATTGTGGGAAAAGGAGAAATTGCTTGTTACGAGCAATTTCTCTTTTTCCGACAATGTTTTCCAGAGTCGTCTGCAACAAACCAGACTAAGCCATTATATATTCAGCTGTTAACCCTTTACCAAAGGACATATTTTTGACAGTCTCAAATTTGAGTTTGCAAACGACATTCCAAGATGTGTTGAAATTGGAAAATAATCTTCTGATAGCTTAGAAAACATTGTAGGAAAGGAAAAATTGCTTGTAACGAGCAATTATTCCTTTTCCCACAATATTTTCCAGAGTTGTTTGCAACAAAGTGGTCAAATGGTGTTATCGTTTGGCAATGGGTTAAATGAGTACAAGAGGGAAAGCAGTCAGTGGCTCTTGCAGAAGTTTAACAATTCTAATTAGATACTACAACCTGGCATAGATAGGGTATTGACTGCAAGGACATGAGATTTAAAAAGTACAATTAACCTTTTGGATCCGGGACATTTTTTCTTTTTCACATTTCATGTTTGAAAAATTCATCTTACTTATGATCGAGGGAGAAAACACTGTGACAACTGGATAAAATGCCCATTAGGGGAAAACTGTTGTAGTATTTTCCATGATTTTCTTCAGTAGAATTGTTTGAAATGAGCTCTTATGGAGTAAGGAATTTAGAGTGCCCGAATAAGGTCATAAAGGGACATATTTATTATCAGGATTTTGGGACTTCCCAACAACATTATGGTGTTTTTACTGCCTGTGCATGTAGTGTCTCCAACATCTAGCAAATTTACATAGCCAACTTTATCAGTCTTGACCTGCAAACCCTCAGAAATATTCAACCAGTAAAAAAAAAAAAACAGCCCAAAAACCTTCAAACAAATTTAATAATGTATATTGTTCACCAATATTCACCGTCTGTTGACCTGCCTGATTAGCATGAACTACACACAAAACTGAGAATCTAAAAATATCCTCGGAGCCATTCGTACTGTTCGACCATGTGGTTTCATCCACATGCATTATTTGATAAATGCTTCCAAGCTTACCTGTTGATATATAATGTGTATGGCTCTATCGTTTATGGACTGTGTTCGGAAGACTGTCGAGTATTGAATATACTGCGTCATAATTATTCATGCATAAAGGGCAACCGAAGATAAATGTTGGTGAACAATAACAGAAATGAATCGGACTGATTTACGATAGAAAAAGAGAGCTGTCCATAAGACAGCAAGCTAGACTACTTGATAATGACAGGGAGGGATTTAGGTCAGTGAACAATAATTTGTTTCTGAATAATGAAGATGAACACAAAACTTGAACAAAGATTATCTGAGAATAGAAACTGCTATCATTTGGTCCCAGTGTTAAAAGTTGAAGGTCCAAGTGCTGCTGGTGCTAGTGGGGATTGAACCCGGACACTGTGTTGCAAATCATACACCTTAACCACTGGGCCACCCACAACACAATCAGGTTGGAGGAAAGTCATTAGAATTATTCATTTTACAATGATTGTGATGGAAGCTTGAAGCTTATTTAATTCACTCTCGATGACTGCTTCCTGGATACTAAACCAGTACCTGCGCCGATTTGTGGGTTAGCCCCGGCAATTTTCACCTTGCCTAACAGGGATTCGAACCCGAAACCCTTGGTACAAGAGGCCAACGCTCTACCACTGCACCACTGTTACAAGCAATTTTTCCTTTTCCCACAATGTTTTCAAGACTCGTCTGCAACACAGTGGTTAAAATTTATGTTGTTATTGTTTGTTAATGGGTTAAATCACAAGGTGTAAAGATTGATATTGATTATTAGTATATCTATGGCAACACTCAGTGCAATAAGTGTGAAACATACTTCCCCTTTTCCTCGATACATCATAAAGGCTGTCCAATTTCATAGCTTTGAGGGAAAATAGCCATATAATATGACATACCTTATAACAGATAGACTAGTAAGCCTTTCATAACCATGATTCTCTTGCTCGAAACCCTTCATGTAAACATTATTGATTTTCCAAGGAGAATTTCAAAAGGCATCGAAGCAGACCTACGACACTTCTACAGTACTAGTTCACGGGGAATGTGAAAACCATACAAAACTTTACGATGAATGACTTTACTTATTGATCAATTGCCAGTTACATCTTTCATTAAATAGATTGCCCTGTACTCAATCAGGATATATCATAAGCCTAACCCTGCAAATGATTCAATAACTTGTTCACGAACTCCATGGATGTTCATGAATTACAAGTAGTGATTCATGAACAACAAATTTGTCTATAAAATTCGAGATCAGCTTGATGAACATCAAGAAAGTGTTCATGAATACATTCATGAACCTGTTCTTCATATTCACTAAAAGGTACAAGAACAGCTTAGTGTTCATGAATGGCCAAAGATTTGAGAGAATATTGTCTTGATGGTATTGAGACAGAGTAAAACTTGATTCTTGTATAACAGTGGTTTGGCAAGACTTCTTAACCCTTTCCCAAACAATAACCACATTTGACCACTTTGTTGCAGACGACTTTAGAAAACATTGAGGGAAAAGGAGCAATTGCTCATAACGAGCAATTTTTCCATTTCCCACATTGTTTTCTGCCCTATCAGAAGATTATTTGCCAATTTCATCACATTTTGAAATGTCATCTGCAAACTCTTTCAATTTGGGACAATCGAAAATGTGGTGTTTGGGAAAGGGTTAAGTAGATTGTATTAAACTGAGTTTTTGAAATATAAAGCTACAACATTCTTTCATTTCCAAGAGAACAAAATCCCTTTTATTTCTTAACCAAAACTGTATCATATTTTAGTATTCTAGCCTGACATTTTTAACACTCCCCATAATAACAATATATATTATGTCTTAATCATTTCATTAAATGATCAAAAGAATCTTGCTCAGTTCTGAAGTGCATTGCGCATGATAATATGTATCTATGTAAACATTGTGTTAAGCGACCTCAGACTATTAGTTGTTTTGTGATACGTTTAACACGCATTTGATTCAAGTTTCTCCTTAAACCTTCTCTTTAAAACCGTATTCATTTGTATTTTGTCAGTGGAATGAAAAAAGGAGAGATAGTGATATATTGAGATAGTGACATATGACAGAGAGATAGAGAGTGGAGATCTGTGAGAGTTGCAAAACAGACATTTAATTTACAGACACATTTTCATTATGTTTCATGTTATCTTATCCTCATGTCTTCTGTAAAGGGAATTGAGTGAAATAGGGATTTAGTATTGTATTCTTTTGCAAGGCAAAAGAATGATGGCCATGCAAAACATGGTATTGACCAAGTCAAAAGAATATTGGCCAAGCCCAAAAACATTGTCGCAAAAACACACAAAAGAATATTGACCATGCCAAAAAAACATCTGGAAAGCAATAGTTGGTTATGGTAAGTTATAATAGGGAAATGGTTCATATAATCTTTTTCACCCCTCACTATCACTTGTCTGCTAAAGAAGAGTTCAAGCCTTGAGAAACGAATAATACAAACTAATGAGTTGTTCCTATCAAATGGGCAATTTATTCTTTCAACGCAGTGGAGTCTACCTAGTACCATCAACCCATTATCAAACAATAACGACATTTAACCATGTTGTTGCAGACGAATCTGGAAACATTGTGGGAAAAGGAGAAATTGCTCTTATAGAGCAATTTCTCCTTTTCCCTAAATGTTTTCTGTCCTATCAGAATTTTTTTTCAATTTCATCACATTTTGAAATGTCGTCTGCAAACTCTTTGAATTTGGGAGGGTCCAAAATTCAACGTTTGGTAAAGGGTCAAGAGAAGGTATTTTTAAGTACATGTATGATATTATTTGTCCACAGCACTTTCAATTTGTACCAAAGGCAGCCTACTTCCTTCTTACATGGTTTGATACATTTGACTTGGATGTAAAACTGTAATTTATGTCTAATGATTCAAAAATGTACCTAGAAACTAACCATTTTGGGATGCATATCTAAAGAGTAATTGACAAGCAAAAGAGTTATCTACCTTTATGCTCAACATCCCTCCCCTAGCTTCAAGCTGGGAAGCTGGGATCCGAGTGCCTGATAAAAATCCTGGGGGGGACCCTGAATTTCATTTCAAATAGTCACACTGAAAACTTTTTAAGCGAACCCCTTGTAATGAAAATGAAAACTTCTTAAGCGAACCCCTTGTAATGAAAATGAAAACTTTTTAAGCGAACCCCTTGTAATGAAAATGAAAACTTTTTAAGGGAACCCCTTGTAATGAAAATGAAAACCTCTTAAGCGAACCCCTTGTAATGAAAATAAAAAATTCTTAAGCGAACCCCTTGTAATGAAAATGAAAACTTCTTAAGCGAACCCCTTGTAATGAAAATGAAAACTTCTTAAGCGAACCCCTTGTAATGAAAATGAAAACTTCTTAAGCGAACCCCTTGTAATGAAAATGAAAATTTCTTAAGCGAACCCCTTGTAATGAAAATGAAAATTCCTTAAGCGAACCCCTTGTAATGAAAATGAAAACTTCTTAAGGGAACCCCTTGTAATGAAAATGAAAACTCCTTTAGCGAACCCCTTGTAATGAAAATGAAAACTTCTTAAGCGAAACCCTTGTAATGTGAAAATGAAAACTTCTTAAGCGAACCCCTTGTAATGAAAATGAAAACTCCTTAAGCGAACCCCTTGTAATGAAAATTCAAATATGGTGCAAGTAAGTCAAGTGGCCAATATATCTTTGCTTATCTCAGGTTTATTTCTTCCCTTTTTTAACCCCCAATGTCGCAGCAGACAGCATTAATACAAATAAATAATAACAAAGATCCAAGTGACTTTATTCTTTGACAATAAATCCTGACGATGCATGCATCTTAAAAGTTGTGTTTTAGGTATTGAATGCCATAATAATTCCTTAAACCCATTTCCAAACGATGACGACATTTGAACAGTCTGAAGCAGAAGATTCTGAAAAACAATGAGGGAGAAGGAGAAAATGCTCTAAACAAGCAATTTCTTGTTTTCCCACAATTTTTTCTGTCCTATAAGAGGTTTTTTTTTAAATTTCATCGCATTTTGCGAAGCCGTCTGAAAACCCTTTGTATTTGGGACAGTCAAAAATTTGGCGTTTGGTAAAGGGTGTAAGGTCTTTGATGGTCAAAAGAGTTAGGCAATCTTGTATGAACCAATTACATCATTTGAGACCGCCCCTGGATGGGGTGGGATCATTGTATGGCTTTTACTTAACCCTTTACAAAATGTCAACTTCTTGACTGTTCCAAATTGAAAGAGGTTGCAGACAACATTCTAAAATGTGATGAAATTGGAAAATAATCTTCTGATAGGGCCTTAGACATTGTTGGCAAAGGAAAAAATGCTAGTTAAGAGCCAATTTTCCTTTCCCCACAATGTTTTCCAAAATCTTGAGCAACAAGGTGGTTAAATGTTTGTTGTAGATGTCTCTGGAAAACATCCTAGCGAGCAATTTCTCCTTTTCCCCACAATGTTTTCTAGACTACCCTATCAGTAGATTGTTTTCAATTTCATCACATTTTGAAATGTCATCAGCAACATCTTTCAATTTGGGACAATCGAATGGGATAAGTCAGCTTCTTCATGTTTTCAAAAAGGGTACATAAATTCAAATGTTGATTCGGTAATAATAAAAGGTGTTATTTTAAATTGGAAACATGTCAGTCCATTTTATTAAATTGATATCTCAGAACCAATATTCTTATATAAGCAATTAATGAGACTTTTTTTGCCATCTTTCTTCTCAATTGGGATTACAGACTAAATGTCAAGTAATTTGCCTCATTTTAAGGGTGGAGGATGATAAAGGCAGTCATAAAGAGGACAATAAAGGATACATTTTCAAACTGTGATCCCATAAAATCACAGGGGTTCTTGACACAAGCCTTTTATACCAGTGTTATTACCCATGTGGTGTCTTGCTAAAAACTTCTCGTCAAAGGTGTCAGGGTTAGCAAATTGTTCAGAGAAATGATTTTGAATTGCGTAACAGTTTCTTAGGCAGAACAAAACTTTTAAATCCTTTGTTCGACAGTTACATGTGTACACCTTTCACCTCAGTATGAACAAGAACTGTTAACACTGGTTGAATGTGAAAACCAGACATTTGACACATAAGCAGTCATTATTTGCTTTGTGGCAATCAGGGCTGTTTCGTGTTATATAACAGGGTACCGTTTTACTAAACAGTTTACGCTTAAGATTTGCGTAAGTCTAAAACAACAATTCCTCTTCTTTCAATATTGGGCGAAGCAATATTGCAAATAAACACATCATTGGAATCGTCTCTCCGAGACGCTTCCAATGATGTGTCACATTGAAATATTGTGCTTTCATTGGAGATACTATCCATGTTTATCAATTATGACTTAAGCAAACATTTTCCGTAAGTTGTTTAGTAAAACGGGCCCCAGGGGCCTACAAAAGGAACTTTCCAAATCGGAAATTTCTTTATAAATATCATGCAGTTTTTTCCAAACATTCAAAGCCATACCAGCTGTTTGGTTTCTCAATTCAGCAATTTCCAGCATTAAAACTTAAACAGGCTTGGCCCTCTTCTCAATTCAAGGAAAAAAACCGCCAAGTGTTGCCATTATATGATGGTAGGCACTTTGTAAGCTTTTTTACATAATCTTGTCTTATCAATTGTCTTTGAATGGCATTTTTGTGCTTTAAATCCGAAAACCAAAATTTGTTTAATCCTTTCGCAAACAACAAATTTTTGTCTGTCCCAAATTGAAAGAGTTTGCACACGACATTTCAAAATGTGATGAAATTGGAAAATAATCTTCTGATAGGGCAGAAAACATTGTGGGGAAAGGAGAAATTGTTCATTAAGAGTTGTCTGCAACAAAGTGGTTAGATGTTGTTATTGTTTGGGAAAGGGTTAAATTCTTCTCTGTGTTGGTCCTTTGAACATTCCACTGTTAGATTGTCCCAAAGGGAATTGAATTAATGTGTAACTCCTAAATCCCTGTTGTATGTATATATTAACTTGGATGATCTAAGCTCATCTTGGAGGCACTACGCGATAAAACATGTCAGCGTTCCTCCTCTGGACCAGAGGGGACTTAAAATGAATAGGCAATGAGAATTAAAAATGTGGACAAATCAGAAACAAGAGTAGTATTATATGTCATAATGTGCTCAAACGCGTTTTGATATACAATGGATAGAGAATGAAATACCTATGTCTGGATCATTTGGACTATGTTTATATGGGAGTAATGCCTTGATTCAAGCTCCTATTGATTGCCCCATCCAAAAATAAAAAGGCAATCTTCAAGTCAAATTTTTTTGACTCATTTTCATTAATTGATACCCCAAATGCTTGAAGAATCTGAAGCGGAGAACTTATCTGTAATAAGTATTTTAACGCTCTTTGCCTCCTATGCTATTGTTTTTTTGTTTTTTTTTCTTGTCCACAACTTTTGTTTACAATCTTTTAACAGACATGTGCAGTGATGTCACAGCCCTCACTCTAGTCCAAACATCTGGTCTCGAAGGCTATTGCTATTTCAACTGTAGCGAATGTCCAAATGATGAAAAAAACTTCGTTCACGGATCATTATTGAGACTACCCTCACTCCTGTTAGTTTTAGATGGTTTTAATTGAAACCATTTAAATTTAATTAAAAATAGAACTTGAAAACATTAAACAAAATGGTCAATATCATGCTACAGTCAACTCGACAGTTTCGGATCATCGACAGTTCCGGATCATCTTATGTTTGTTGTCAAATTTCTATGAATGCGAAGAAACTCTGGCCTTAAAAACTTAACAGTCATTTAGCATATTCATTTAGCTCTTGACAAAACCAAGATGACTTTTCCATTTCTGGTAAAGCGATCACAATCAATTTGGAAAGGTTAATTAAGACTGAGACAAGTCACCGGAATTTGACCTAATTTCACCGATATTTTTCTTCGGCGATTTAGACGCTCATTTAAAAAGATAATGTGCACTAAACATTGACATCATTTGTAAGAAAAATTATAATAGAATGTATTTATGCAAAATTTTCACTCTAAAACGGGTCTGGGATTGTATAATTGCATGATGAATGAAGGCAGGTGAACTCGACAGTTTCGGATCACCTCTTTGATTTATAGGGGTCGTCTCAACATTACTTCCGGTCATTCTCGTACGCTCTTAAAAGTAAAAAGTAAAATAATTCTTTAAAGGGAAATCGCACAAGGCATGTGTTTGATGAAAATAAAGTATTTATTGATGATATTATTTTCTGTTCTTATTGTCTCATTGTGAAGTTAACCCTTTTTACAATAAATGATATGACAATTAACGTGATTCGGAACTGTCACATTTGATCCGAAACTGTCGCAATGACCCCGATCTTGTTTTCTTCAAAAACTGAAAAATTGTAAATAAAAGCGGTAAATCATTGGTATGAATAGACAGAGGAAGAATTTTTCGTTAAATTCATATGTTGATTTCTACAGTCAATTGGTTAATACAAGAAAAAACGATCTTTTATCTATTAGTGATCCGGAACTGTCGAGTTGACTGTACTTGCGATTTCAAACACAGGCCATAATCTAAGCTTACATCAAGCCTATATATTTACAATTCTACATTAATACCACAGGTGCTTGAAATAATCTTCAATAATATCCCAATATATGCACTATATACTATATAAGAGAAAAGGTATACAACGGCGATCTGACACCAGCTCCGATAAATCACCCAAATGTCATGAGGAAATTTTACGCAGAATTTTGTGAAATTCTTTGTTGTTTCTGATTGCATTGACGGATTTTGAAAAGAAAAATCATTCCTAGACAGCTGCAGTAGAGGTTTTTGAGATCCTGTCAATTTTAAGTGACTTTTGGGTGATTTATCGGAGCGGGTGTCAGATCGCCGTTGTATACCTTTTCTCTTATATAGCATATAGAGCATATATATTATCGAAGATTGTTTCAAGCACCTGTGATTATGACAATTGTTCAATCAAAAATTTAAGATGGAGAAGAGGTGACCTGGCCTGACCGAGTAAACCAAACTCTCGTGTTAACATTTCTTTCATTCCAGAGGAGGTGTCATGCTAAAGCAGCGGGTAGCCAAGAAGAGAAAATACAAGACAAATATATAACTTACATATATCTACCGTAAACATAAGCCATTTAATCGTCACAATAAAGACAACCACGACCATTCCTCAGGTGCGAAAGTCAATATCTACACTGTCAACATTAATATCTTAAGCTGGTTCGCTGCTGTGAACTAGCTCATTTCACAAGATACGTGATATGCCGGTTCCCAGTCTATATCAATCGTTACTATTCGGAATCCTTCAATGATGTTCCCTAGCCTGGTTGTAAGAGGGCACGATTTTCGATATATAGAAAATTAGGTCAAACACATCGAAATCGTATTTCCCCTCAAGCTCATAAAGGGAGATTACTGTGACGTGTTTGTCTCTTGACAATCCGATAACGTTTCAGTTAAGCTTCGGTTGACTGTTAGCTTTGTTATGGTCAGTTTCATTCGTTGTCCGATTGTGCGGAATTAGTCTGATAAAGGATGTGACGGTAGAGGTGCGATTTTAAATAGGAAAATGAAAACAAGATTTAAAGAATCAAATGTGCACTAGCACATAATGGCAGTGGATATTAGCTCTGGTCAAATGTCAATGGTACCTGATAAACGGAGCTTGAGCTCAAGTAGGTTACCATGTGAAACGAACCAAGCTTAGGACACACGGACGAGTGAACCCACAAGCCGAGTTGGAAA